>JXSR01S006589.1:29819-53100 GCA_000969725.1 Ophiothrix spiculata
GACTCTGAGTTCGCCCTGTTTTAGCTATGAATTGCCTGTTTTATATATCTACATTTTGTCTGATATACGCATTTGCATAATCTACTTACAAATTGAGCATTCCAATGAGACAAATATTGCAATTTTATTGTAAACAAAAGAAAAATACGGCATTCTAATGTTTATGTTTTAGATTTTAGTTCACGATCTCAACGCTACCTTGATAGCTCAGCGGGAGATCCCTCGCTTCGTAATGCATGACTAACCCCTGCCATAATCCATTGTTCGAGTCCCTGCAAAGGCAGTGGAAACTATTTATCTTTTCATGATTAAAAAATAGTTAGGGTTCACATTTTCCTGAGCAGATGGATTCCCTTTACCCTTAATTTGCGAAACTTGATAGGATGTCAAGAGCAGTCTATCTGTGACGTCACGTTTTACATCTGACTTTCAGATACCCGCCTTTGTAATAATAAGCCTAAACATATCGATCCTCTCTTTTGTTCATTATAGGTCATCAAAGCTGCAAGTCCAGGGCTGCTCTATGTATTTCTGTTCGGGGCCGCCATAACGTATTCTCAGGTAAAGAAGAACAGGCATTTACTTTCCATATATAGGGCCAAATCATAGTCGGCCTCAAAACAAAAGTTTTCCTACCAAACATTTGGTCGTGACGTCACAAAATATTTGCCATCGAATTTAAACTACAACAAACATGTGGTCCAATGTATATGGCAATTCAATAACATGTGCAATCTAGCGCAAAGTTTTATTTGGTCTAACTCGGTGTTGTGCTTATTTTGTTTGGAGTCATAACTCGTCATTTTGACGTCACGACCAAATGTTTGGTAGGAAACAATTTAAATTTGTTTGGAGGCCGACTATGATTTGGCCCTAAATTCATATTCATCAATGAAACTGCATAGCTCCTCTCCTACGGGGTCACGAACTAGCTGATAGCACTTAAATTATTAAAATGTGTTCTTTTCATACCAAGTATATACAGTATATCAAATGTTTTGTTATTTTGCGCTAGGTAATTGTTGACTCCATGTTCATATCTGATGTGTCTTGTATTATTCTACCATGGCTGAAATATATTGGCTTTGCATTGGCATACGGAGCGCTTCTCTTGAAAACTTGGCGGTCAGTATGTATAAAAATTATGTATATATTTTTATAACACTATGTTAAAATAATATTTTTCTTTTTTAAGATGGTTTATTGGATTCCCTTTATCATCAAAATAGCTTTAAAAATACACCTTGACTTTTGACTTTTCACCTCAAGTAGCGCTACACTTTGAGACCTCCTTTTGCACGCAGCGCCGATGGTGCTGATGATTACGTCAAAACGCATAGTATTTTTTTATCTCGATGACGTCATTTTTGGTTTGCTATATCTGCTGTAATTTTAAGCCAATGATATACTAGCAAGACGCAGCTAGCGTCTCGCTAGGCGCTAACGAAGACGCTAAACTTGAAAATATCTTAACTTGCTAGCGTCTGGTTATCGTCTTCGTAGCGTCTAAAATCAAATCACACGCTAGCTGCGTCTTGTAAGTATATCACGGGCTTTAGTTCGATGATGCCAATTGAAAAATTCCTGAGCCCAAACGTCATTGGTACCAGCCGTCATGGGATAGTCAAGATGGATCCTCCTCCAGGGCCGCACGAATATGTAAGCCAAGGGGGCAAGCATATTACCGTCCCGAAATTCAGGTTTCGTCCCGATGTGTAATGCGCGCGTAGCATCACCACCATCATTACGGTGACGCAATTACCCAAAGGAGGACTCAACGCCTACATGATTCACTACTCCTGTATAAGATTATTAACCATGTTAACTGGTCACGAGTAGGTCCTTAATCAATCAATCAATCAATCAATCAATCATACAAGTACTTGCATAATTAAACATGCATACCCCATGAAGGAGTCTATTCATACAATGGACCTACGGCTTTACATGACTATCCGACCACGGAGCAAGTATAGTAAAGTTTCTTGCTCAAGGAAACAAGGAGACAAAAACCGCCCGGCCCGGGGCTCGAACCCACAATCTCTGTATTAATGATGTAGTTATATGTAAAGAATTGAAAACGACATGTTGAGATGGTACTTTATAAATAGGACAAACCCTGAATGCTTGAAATATGTTTGTTTGTAAATATCTCAATATTGTAGTTATATTTATTTGTTATAATTTCAGGATCACGATGGTTTTCAAAGTCCGTAGTGCTAAACCCATACGTATCACTGATAACAATTTGTATGTACGCATAGCATTCTTGGTCATTGTGGTAGGAATAGGTTTAACAGCATGGACCGTCTTAGATGCTCCACATAAAGCAGTGTTCCTCACACAATCTGGGATGAAGTATTATTCCTGTTCCATAACATATTGGACGTATATTGGAGATGGCGGTAAGTTGTCTCATTTTCTCCAAAACCAAACCACCTTGACATTCCTCTCACAGTGGCTGCAACTTTCGGGGCGGGGTAACTGCGCTGTCCCACCTAGGAGGGCTTTGCAGGAGGAGCTGTTTTGAGCATTAATCAGTGGTCTCTTTTTTGTAGGTTTTTATTCAATACGCTTTCCCCCTTCCTTGTCGCTCAATTGTTCTTTTCACACCTTTTGACCAGCCTGGCCTTCCATACCTATTTTCATCTTATATCCACACCTTTTGACCGATTTGGTCTTCCATACCTGTTTATGTCTCAACTGTTTTCACACTTATTTACACTCTAATCAATGCTTATCTTTTATTCTATTGCTATTTGTGACCTCTCATGATTTTCATTTTACACTTCTCTCTCTCACTCTCTCTTTATCTCATTTTGATCTATGCCTTGATAAAGACAGGTCATATCTTCTTGAAATATTGGCTTTCTACATTTATTATTATATGTAATATTTTCGTTTCTTTTCACTGTATGTGGGGACATTCTTTTTGTGCTTTTACTGGTAAGTTGTAAAACAGACAAAGGATAGTGTGTATCTCTCTGTATTAAAGAGTAGAAGAGTAAATCATATATTGGTCAAGATCTAAACATTTTTACTTCATGACCGTTGTAGACCTCAAACAACATTCTTGAAACGATTGTTGGCTGTCCGTGAGAGATGGCATAGCCAGTCGAGTCGAAAAAATGACCAACTGTTGTTGGTTTGAAAATGAGTGTATGTTACTTCATGCTAGTTCTTCACATTTCTTTTCTGAAACCAATTTGAAGATTTCGTCCTTACCATTGAATATCCAATTGTTTTTTGAATAAGGTGTGTTGGTCAATACTAAAATGGTGTAGGAATAATTATTTTTGTCTAGTTTGTACCCTATTATATTTCTGATTGGCTGACAACTCGAAATGATCAGGTGTATGTTCCCATTTTTCTCTTTGAATAAACTAGTGTGAAATAACAGACCAAGGTTTTGGTAATTTTATAGCTGTATCAGCAGTATGTATATTGTGCATAATTAGGCCTGGGACTAAAACCCGGGTACCCGCCCGTCATGAGCGTACCCGGGTACAAGCTCTGCCGACCTATTACCCGAACTGGACATTAAAATCATAGAATTTTGAACAAAAAATTGTGTTCAACAATTTATGATAAAATCATCATCTGATCGAAGTAAACATGATAAATCATGACAACAATCGGCGAAAAATCTAAATGTTGGTGTAATTGAGACATATGGTCGTAGTAGACCCGTCGAACTTCCTGTTCTAACATTGTAAGTAAATGCTCAATTATCAATACGGGTACCCGACCGAAAAAGAAAAATATATCGGGTACCCGGGTAGCAAATTACCCGAAAAGTCCCAGGCCTAATGAAAATGGGGCAATCGACACGGGAGTGCCAATCCAAATGAATGAGTATCCGAAAGCCACGTTGCAGTAGACTGTTGCTACACGAGCGTCAGAATCCGGGTCTGCTGTACAGAACTCTGCGGGGTTGCGTACGTGTAAGCGTCCTACGGAGATGCGGATCTCAGATCTGGATCTCGGAGATGCGCACGCATCTGGATCTGCAGTCCGTGTAGATTGCCTCAATGTGGAATATTATCAACGGAGTAGAAATAAGTCATTTTTTCAAATAAACCAGAGTTTTGCGTAAAACAATTTGGTTAGTGAAGGGTTTTGGTATTATTTATGGTATACCCGTACCATATAAGTACATGTATTGGCTTCCAGATATACTATACGTTGCAACTATCGTATGAAAACAAGTGTTTGTCTTAATTGCATATTTTACGAGTAAAGCGAATGAAACTTGGCACATTAAGTTCTTAAAAAAGTCACATTAGGAAAAAAAAAAGTTTGTTTCCTGTCGGTGGTCAAAAAACCTAAATGCGAAATGCGTTTTTTTATTTTATTTTCCCCCCCCTATATTGTTCAAGAGTTGCTAAGGCAAATTTTGATCGAAAATCCGCATGGGTGATGATTTTTTTCAGTAAGAAACCTGTCAAGTTTCAAGTTTTTGTTGAAAAGAAAACACTTCTTTAGTAAAAATTTTGCAATTTTCCCCATTCTTTTTATCAAATTGGCTATTTTGATTTTCGTTTTCTAAAAAAATCAAATAAAAAAATGAAATGCGCAAATAATGACGCCAAGACGAAATGCGCGCAGCGCACGGGAAACAAACTTGTTTTTTGTTTTTGCCTTAGACAAGATGTACATTTTGCTCTTCTCCAACTTACTCTTTCAGGTGAGTTGTTACTCCTAACATGGGGAGTGTATCTTTGTATCAAAGTTCGGAAGGCGCCGTCTGCTTTTAATGAAAGCAAATACATAACTCTATGCATTTACAACAAGGCAACAATGTCGTTGTTCTCACTGGTTCTCATATCATTGTAAGTAGACAAATACAGCGGGGGGTGTTCCATAGGGGTGCGAGATAGAGGTGCGAGTTACTTTTAATGCTTTGGTGCTGATAAAGTCTTGTCAAATGAGTGAAAGAAATGAGGGAAATCTAAAATTTGTTAATTTCATTTGTAATCATGCTTTAAAAAGGAGCGAGAGATAGGGGTGCGAGTTACTTTGAATGCTTTGGTGCTATGGGTGTGTTTAGACAAATGTGAGGAAAGTGAAATTGTTGGAGGTGGATAGAAAATGTTAACCAGAATATTGACCTATATTAAGCTATAAACCAATTATTTTCCCTACCTAATGACAGAGTAAGATTAGAACAGATATTTTTGACTCCTGACCGTATGCCCTATGTTGATTTTGGAGAAGTCATATTAAGCAAAACCGTCCCACAAACCCCGGCTCAAATTTGGTTTGGGTAGGGACGTGCCTCTGGGAAATTTGGAAAGCCACCCATCCAAATAAATATTTTTGATAAAAAAAATTGAACTATCCATATACCAAATCTTCTAAACTCCAAACTTAATCAAAAATCTTTTTTTTTGTCCAAATTTGCTCTATTTTTGCAACATTTTAAAACATTTTGAGAAGAAATGTCCAAATTTTCGGCATGTGGCGCAAATTTCCGAAAATTTTGAAAAGAAAACCCATCGAAATACCACATTTTGCGAAGAAAAAGGCCCATTAGAATACCAGAAAGCCTAATTTTGCTACCTGATTTTGCGGCACGTCCCGATAAGACCTTTTGTACTAAGTAGCCCCCCCGGGCCACAAACAGGTGTAAGGGAGGAAAAATCAGGCCCGCCTTCGGGCGTCCAACTTCTATGACCCCCTTTTCTCTGAGAAAAATTAGCATCAACCCAACAGTTAAATTATACAGAATCAATTTTCAAGGCCGGGCAAAAGTAGGATGATTACTTAAGGTTACCCGTTTTCAAACTTCAAAAGGGCTCTCCTGTTCCATCAGGGCTCCTCTAAGTATCAGTGAACAATCCCTATATTATAACCAATGTTTACTTAGCTCGACTTTGATACAGGGTGTCCCAGAAAAAACCCTTACGATCGTTAGTTAGAAAGTATGTAAAGGTTGTATTTTATAGCTCATGAATTGAAATTTTAGATACCGTTTGTTTAATTTCAATCAGTAGTGTACAACAAAAGTTATGCTTTGTCAAATACATATTTGAATGTAACATTTTCTGGTCCAATTTCACGAATTTGTAAGTTCCCCTTGAATAAAGTTCTATTGATTATTTTCATTGATCTGCTCACTCAACCGTAAAACTGTTTACTAATTTATTATGTGCATACTCTCTTTTAACTATGCTGAAAAATTGAACAAATTTGATGCAAAAATAAGATAGATATGATAAATTTTCCAAGGTGACCCATTTTTATTCCACTCAGAAACACCCCTACTTTATGGCCAATAATCATGAAATTGGACCATTTAAAAATCCGCCAAAATATTTGAAAACAAATACCTTTTGTCGTACACTACGGATTGAAATTAAGCAAACGTTATCTGAAAGTTCGATTCATGGGCTATAAAATGCAACCTTTACATACTTCCTGACTATCTGTTAAACCCAAGAAAATTGCACGCAAAGATTGTAAGGTTTTTTCTGGGACACCCTGTACAATTACCACAATTTCATCTTTATTATGTTTAAACTTAATTTGTATGTCAGATATTATTCTAACTGAATAATGTTTTATTATGTAAGTTAAAATTCTGGAATTGCTCAGCAATTATAATGCATACAGTATGACAGGCTGCAATTCAAAAGAACGTAAAAGAAAACATTCAAACAAAACAGACTAAATCACGAAGAAAATTGTTGATCTTAAGGACATTTATTTTCTCTTCTTCCTTTTCCATTAATAAAGAAAATAACTTAAAGCAGTATTTGAACAAAATCTCAAGGTTAAAGTAAAATGTGTTTGCATGCTTCTGCCCTCGGCATCTATGGACGATTTTCATTAGCTTTATGTTTGTAAAATATCACTTCTATACACTAAATGAAACCCATTATACTAGTTCAAAGCCGAAGTAACCACTGACTATTTTATGCATAGGCGTCATTTCATTTTGAAGTGGGGGGGGGGGGGGTCCAAAGGGCAAATTTTCAAAACCGTGGGGGACACTTAATATTGTGTAGAGGACACAAAAAATCATGGGGGGGGGGACGTGTCCCCCTGTTCCACCCCCACCCCCTGAAATGACGCCCATGATTTTATGGGTCAGTTTATACTTCTTATGAGCTACCAAATATTTATATATTATCCGTTATTTATTAGAAGATGCATTGAAATCAATATAATAACAAAAACTTTTTGCACCAAATATTTGGTAGCCCAAAAAGAAGCTAAAAGACGTATTAATTGGCCCATAATGTTTTGTCACACATAAAAACATACAATATATTTTGCATACAAAGAATAATGGGTTTTTTTTTTCAAATTAAACTAAAATATGGGAAACACTATGCATTTGTTTCTTCAGATCTTATAGGGTCAGTTTATAGTTCTTTTGAGCTACCAAATATTTCGTGCAGAAACTCTTTGTTATCTTATAATCTGATATGTAATGTATTTTCTAATAATAACGGAAGCTTGGTGATGAAAAATCAATACATCCTATTTGTACTTTATTTGATGTCAACTGTTAGGTGGTTTATAACACCAAGAATCCGTTAATAATGATTAAAAGGTGCATTAGAACTAATGTAATAACAAAGATTTGTTGCACTAAATATTTGGTAGCTCAAAAAGAACTATACCGAGTGAGTCAATAAAAGTGCAATAGTTGATATGGACGCCATATTTAAAGAACAAGATAAATACTAAACAAATGATTTTTGTTTCTAAGTAGATCTTGGATTTACCTTGAGAATGTTGAAAGAATTCCAAAGATATGCTCATTTTAAGAGGGTAGTATAAAATCATGTATGTCCAACTAGCGAATATTTTGATCATTAGTTGTCTCATAGGGCCAAATTATAGTCCTTTTTGAGCTACCAAATATTTTGTGTAACAAGTCTTTGTTATCTTATAATCTAGTAATATAAGTTTCAATGCATCTACTAATCAATAACGGATATCTGGTGCTATAAATCACCAAACATTTTCACCAAACAAATTTGGTGAAAATGTTTGGTGATTTGAATATCCCTTGAGTATCCCTTTTTAGTAATTTTATTCATGAGTATAATATCCACCTCTGAATATAAATGCGCACAGGACACACATCCCCATTTTCGGGATAATTTAATAAAATGAAAAAGAAACCCACGCCTAAAATATCTTGTGAAAAAAAAAACATGTTTAAGGATCCCTCATAGACAATATGTTTAATTATTATGTTGTATCAAATGTTTCAGAATCCTGCCAACTTTAGAAGGAGGAGCGGATATGTATATCATTGTTGAATTTGCAAGGACACACGTTTCAATGTCCACGATAGTAGCGCTTTTATTTGGATCAAAGGTAAGTTAAATAGTTGAAAACCCAGGGACGCTATGATCGCGACCCGTACTTATGCATGTCTAGCTATACTTCTGAAGAATATTCCCCCAGGACAAAAAATACTGAAAATGATCTATCCTTCTATCTGTATCTTGACTTACACTCACCTGACTATTATATGGGTTTAAAGTTTTGAAGAAAAGCAAAATTATTGCATTTTGAATATAGGAAGATTTTGGGAGTTTGCATAAGAAAATCTGTCCTTGTTTATGTTTTAAGACACCCTTTTTGCATATTTTAGGTGTTTTTGATACCCTATTACATTACGCATGACTCCCATCCATCTGTGAATGATCCTTCCAATTCATTTTCGTTGACATGCACGATAAATGGGTCACAATACATTATTGACCCCCTGTTGTGAAAACTTGGCAATCCATGCCGTTTTTTTCTTGCAAGCCATTCCTGGTTCCAGAATGCTTGTGAACTTTCTGAGGGTGGCATTTTCTTACATTTCAACAAATCTTTTCACAGATGTACCATATCTACAATTACAAAGAGACTGATGCAAGACAGAGCCAAGGCATGACCTTCAATAAGACCACAAGGGGCCCAAGACAAAATACTTCTACTGGATCCAGGAGTGAATCCAATGAGGGTCCAGTCTCCACGATTGATAAAAGAATATCCATGGATCTAGGTTTTGCTAATCAGGAAATACAGGTAAAGTGGTTGGAGGATTTTCTAGTAATTTCCTGCCATTCAGAATGATGCTTCCTTATGCAATTTTACAGAGCTTGATCAGATTGCTTCAACTTAAAACAACACTGAGATTTTGGTATCAAAATATTACTAAAATTTTTCTCAATATGTGAAATTTCCCAGCTGTGACATGTTCCATTTTAAAGATTTCAGTGTAAAGGCGCTAATGTTTAACCTTATTATAGAAACACTAATTTGACTTTGGATAGAAAATACAAACCAAATTTTCAAAAACCAAGCTCCTATTAGGCCGAGTAAAAAAATAAACATGTTTCTCGTCCCCTCCCACATCGTTTTTTAAAAATTTTGAAAAATATTTTGTATGCAATAGATTTGCTCAGTCCAATAAGCATTTTAAAGAATATTTTGTTTTGATCAACCCTCCAGTATGTCCAAAACTCAAAAAATAAAAAAGGCCTTCTCCTCTTCTAATAACACATTTCAGTCACCGGTTGAGTTTAAAGCAGCCCTATTTAAAGGGACTAGCCTAGATTCCACTTAGAATTAAAAACTTATGGAAATGCTTTAAATAAAGCTTAAAAGTGTAGTAAAATCCAAAAAAATACAGAAATGTACACAGAAATGGCTCAAATTGACAGCGAATTGATTTGAAACAAGAAATACTTTTTCAACCATTTTTTGTCGCCAGCGACAAAAAATACAGCTGGTAAATAATTTCATTTTTTTCCTCTGTTACACAAATTCAGCGGAAACTACTGGTAGGATATGTTAGTATAATCATGTACCTGTACCCCTACACCACAAACGATATTCAAAGGTTAGAAATGGTGCAAAGGAGGGTTGCCCGTTTTGTTTCCAACAATTACCAGAAATCAGAGGGCACTGTCACTCAGCTCCTATATAAATTAAATTGGCCATCCCTTGAACAACGCCGAAGAAACGCACGTCTCGTCACAATGTTCAAAATTCAAAATCAGGAAATTGCTGTACCTATACCCGATTATATCCAAAGACCGCTCGCATCGCAAACCCGTCAATTCCATTCATCTAGTTGGCCCCTCATACAAATGCTTACAAATTCAGCTTCTTTCCGCGCACTATTCTAGACTGGAATACCTTACCATCCACTCATCTTGATCTCACCAAATTGAAATCATTCAAAACTGGTCTTTGTAATATGTAAATGTTATTTTGTATGCTCTTAGGGTACCCTTCGCCCTAAGGGTAGGCTGCCGGTATATCGCCTGTAGTCACATTTCTTGTCATACCATTAAATATTGTAGCTCTTAGGGTACCTTTCGCCCTAAGGGTTGGCTGCCGGTAATTCGCCTGTAGTCGTTTTTAAATCATTGTTTTATCAAAATTATGTTCTGATATTGTATTATTTGTATGACGTCTGTTATATCTCAACGTTACCGAGTATCATTATAGATGTAGATGTATCGATACATGTGAACAAAATATATAGTCAGAAAATCAGCGGACAGGATCTAGGCCAGTCCCTTTAACTTTATCTAGTTAAGAGATACAGGCAACAGAATTGTGTTTGAGATAAGCAATGTGACTATTTTATAATTTTATGATTTATTTGCATATCAGAGTACAATCCATAATTGGGACATACAAAAATAACACTCTTTGTTCAATTAAAGAAACCTTATTAAAGCAAAATAATAACTTGGCACAAAAAGTAGAATGTTTGTCTATGTCAAGTTTGTCTGGATATAGACATGCTAGTGGAATTTGAAAATGCTACCTTTAAAAATACCAATTTAGTCTTAGTTTTATGGTCGTCCTTGATTTCACACATTCATTAATCACCGGGGAGGGGGGGGGGGGGGGGGGGGGGGGGGGGGTGGTAACTGATGTTTGTGTCTGGGTCACCACCCAGTGAAATGATACCCTATCTGAGATAATAAATCTACCATATCTGTTTGAATGGATACCCTTTCTGAGACCATACCTGCATGTTCAAATGAATACCCTTTCCGAGACTGTACGCAAATGTGACGATATAATTATTACAAGAAATTATAGGTAAAATGTAACTGTACACTAAATTGAACACTTTTAAGAAGTGTTTCTAGGTATTTGAAACACTTTTAAGTCACCATTGTCATTAATTAACAATTCTTTCTAAGTTCAGGGACTTATAAAGACAAATTTGATACCCAATGTGAGACTTACAGAGTACCAGGTTGATTTTGATACCCTATATTGCAAGTCTCGAGCCAGGTCTCAGCTTTTTGGTAACGCGGGTGGTTACCCGGTCAGAATACCCAGTTACCTCCCCCCCCCCCCCCCCGGATTAATCAAGTTTGTCATTACAGAGGCATTTATCTGAGGCAAATGCTCCTGAAAATATTCAAATCGAATATGTCCGTCCGGACTAAACGCTTAATCAAGCGTACCCGCTGTATCGCTTGATGCAGCAAGATCGTATCGCTAAGCACTTTTGGTGTGATCCATGCATCACACAACATCAATAGCAAAGGGTCATGTAAGTTAGGGTGAAACTATAGTTTTTATGAGCTACCAAATATTTGGTGCAACAAGTCTTTGTTATCTTTTAATCTGATATATAGTTCCAATTTATTTTCTATTAATAAATGAGGCTTGGTGATGAAAAATTAATATACCACATTGAGGAGTATTTGGTGAAAATATTTGGTGATTTACAACACCAATTATATCCGTTATTGATTAGAAGATGCCTTGGAATTATATTACTAGATTATAAGATAACAAAGACTTGTTACACAAAATATTTGGTAGCTCAAAAAGAACTATAATTTGACCCTTACTGTCACCCTTCTTACAATTTTTTTAAAAAGATCGACCATTGCATTTTTTAGCCAGCGTTTTGTCTGGACTGATATTCCAGTGTACAATGAATATCATTTCATTAATGAAGTAATTCCAAGTTCTAAAACCACCCAATCTGGGTTCTCAAAACATTAATTATTGGTTAAAAAACACTAACTTTGGTTCTCATAATTTACCAGTTATTACATACTGTAGAAACTCATTATAACGAAGTTGCTGGGGACAGACAAATTACTTCTGTATATCCAAAATTTCATTATATCAGGGTTTTTAAAACAATAAAAAAACAAAAGAAATTAGTAAAATGGTACAGAAAATTACTACTTTATACCAGGGCTTTTCTTACATCAGATCTTGTTATAATGAATTTCTACTGATTTGTTACATGCAATGGGGTGGTTAAGATTCATTTATTTCTGTTAATAATACTAACTTTATCTTTCTTATTTTTATCAAAGGCTGAAGTTGAACGAATGAGGAGAGTTATCAAAGACATGGCTGAATCAATGCAACTGACTGATTCTGAATGGCACAAGATTGTGAGAGAAAGCCAACAAATGGTCGCAAAAAATTCCAAAAAGCGATCTAGAGCAAAAAAGAAAGGGCGTGTCAACACAGGATTCTCATCCAATTCCTCAGGTCATTTGTCAAACTCTCTAGAACGTATTTCAGAGGACAAATCTAAACCAGGTCCATCCCATACAATTTAGAATATTTTACCATATCAGTTCGGCAGATTCGGATATGATCTGAATTTGGATACCAACGTATCAAAAATCTATCAAAATCTGATGTCCTTATCAGATTTAGGATAAGGAGGGTATCAGAATTCTGATTCAGATTCAGATTCATTTATTTCAATATCAAATACATAATCATAAACATGTTACATATTAAACACACATGAATAAAAACAACAAAACAATGATATTGCGGACATAATCAAAAGACCAAAGGAGATCTGACGCGATTATGCCCTAAAGAACAGCCAAATTTAAGCAAAACAAAATAAATTAAACTTTTGCACAACAGACACATAAATAACACAAGACGATGCCCAAATAAAGAAATAAGTACTAAAAGATACGCCTGTCAATGGCGCAGGTAACAAATCGATAGCGCGAGCTGGCAAATACGAGAAGAAAATCTTTCTTGCAATGCGTCTACGATAAATGTTCCTGTGAAAATGTCATTTCAGTCTATGCAAAATCCATTGAACAGCTTTGAAACATGTCCTGACCACAGAAAGCAACATAATTTGGTGAATACTTTGTTAGAATTAGATTAAGCTTAAATTAGATGACAAATGATGAAAATGTTATTGATTTTTGTACATATCGCTATGGTGCGCGGCCAAACTGATTAATATATTTATTGCCCTGTTTATTGCCATGATTGCCGTGCACATGAAATGATGACGTAGCTGAAGCCTTGCTTTGGCCGTATTAATTCAGGGATCATCTAGAACTCTTTACATATTGTGAATAGGGAATTTCCCATCACAAATTGTGTACATGTATATATTTCGAATTGTGAGTTCCGCCAAACTGATATATCATAAGGAATGAAAGATGAGTCACACTATTTCCTGTGCCCCATCTGCAAACTCACCCTAAACTATACACACTTAACCCAGAAGCTCAAGAACTGTCAAGTAGACTGTTAGCTTATACACAGTAGATTTTTCCTGGAATAAAAAATTGCTAGTTAAGGGCTTAACACTTGACTTCTCAGTTGCTGCCAATCCATAGAGTTTGTATGGTTATCAGTTTGATCATGCTTAATAATAATATAATAATAAGGGATTTAAATGTGCACTAATGCGTGCACAAGGCGGCCTCTAGGCGCTAAAATACAAAATATACTGAACGTCTACGAAAAATACTAATTAAATACAGCAAAATACAGACACACCAAAATTAATACTACTACAGAGAAATACTATTAGCAAAATATAGCTTCTTACAATACAGTTAGCCAGTTCAAATGTTCTGTCCGTGCATAACAATTCATTTTGTAATCCGTAGTAAAATATTTTGTTAACCCATTACTTATTTTATTCACTGGAGTCAATAAGTATAGATAATCCCCACTTGAGAAATTGCAATCCTTAACAATCCTTTTGTGTTTACACGATAAAAAGAACAACTAAAAACCTCTAGACGTTTTTGCTTTCGTCGAAGACAATAGCCTATCCTATACTTTGATTGACAGGCCTCTTTTATGCGGTAAAATTAATTCGATACTTCTTTTGTCATTTTACGATTTAGTTAACAAATGTAAACTAAATCTTTTGTCCTTTAATGAGATAACTTACGACAAACTTGAACAGGCTAAATGTATATGATTAAGGTTGTGAGATGACAACTATTTTAATATGCATGAGCTATAATTTGATTAATCAAATGCATAGTGGGAGGGAGGGGCTACTTAGTACAAAACTAATCATAAAGATGTGCTGGGGAACAAATTCAGCCTATCTGGTATCTCAATAGGCCCTGCTTTTCAAAATTTTCAAAAATTTGCACCAGATAACCCTGCACGGCCTGGTGGTGACCAAGTTTTGTTTAGGAACATGCTGCTAGGAAATTTTGAAGTGTTGCACCAGATAACCAAATTTTGCATTCTTTCATAAAATCTTTAAAAATAGCACATTTGGCATAGAAATGAAAATATCTTTTCTCAAACTTTTGCTGATATGAAAGGGTTTCCTTTCCCTGAAAATTGCAGCAGTATTTTTATGGGCAGCACTTCAAATTTCCTAGCAGCATGTCCCTACCCAAACAAAACTTGGTCACCCCAGAAAATGCCCTTCAAGCAGGGTTTTTTCATCATGCGAGTGCAAGAAAGTTGTATCTGCAATGGCTGCCGTATTTGATGTTTATTTAACAACTTGCTACTAGAAAGTAATAAAACCCTCAAAATATGTCTACCATATGTCAGTGGCTCTTGAAATAGTTCTTCAGGTGACATTGTCAACTGAAGAACCATTTCAAGAACCACTGACCCAAGACGGGAGATAAAACAGTGTGGTATCCAAATTAATGACAAATGGCAGCTATAGCAGATACAACTTTCTTGCACTCACATGACGACTTGAATTAGGTCTTAATCAACCTAATGGAGTGTGCCTTGATTAAAATGCAATTACATCTAAAGCAGATAATAGGTCAATTGAATAAGTAAAAGCCTAACTGAAGAATTTCATCATTTAAATTGAACTAATGAGACTTGGCCTGTATTTGAAAATATATGAGATCAACAATTGAGCCATTTTTTCCATTTGATTTCAAATGGTAGCCAAACCTATACAATGATCATTACTAAAATGACTGAAATTGAGACTATTTTCTTCATCCGCAAGCAAAGACAATTCCACTCACATGTTATATGATACTGAAGAATTAGCCATATGTATGAAACGAAATGTGAATGGTGCAGTTCGTCATACGAATGCAAGAAAGTCGTATCTGCAATAGCTGCCATTTGTCATAAATTTGGGTTGCACACTGTGTAATCTCCAATCTTGGTTCAGTGATTCTTGAAATGGTTCTTCAGGTGACACTGTCACCTGAAGAACCATTTCAAGAACTACTGACATAAGCCAGGGAATTCTTGAGGGATTTTTCACATTCTTGTGATGATTTTTCACATTCTTGTGACAAAGTATAAAATAAAAATAACTTAGGGCAGCTATTGCAGATACGACTTTCTTGCATTCACATGACGAGTTGTGTTTGTTTATCCAGGTTGGTTTGTAGGGTACAAATGGGTGGTTATGCTCACACTTTTTGATCGTGACGAGAATAATTTCACATATTTGTGACCTGCTCTGTCGAAACCCAGACAAAGTCGGACAAATCCATTTTTCAAATTTTACCAAATTTAGAAAGGCAAAATTTTAAGCTTTCCAATGATATATCATACTCCTGGATTGCCCAATGTTTTGTCTGTCAAAAAGTGACATTTAGGTTGAAAATTCCTTTATTTTCTATTGATTTGTGACAAGTTTATTGGGCTATATCTCTTTAAGTGTTATGGCGACTTTGTCTGGGTTTCGTGGGAGCAAGTCACATTTAGTGTCCATCAAAATGGAATTTGAATGGAATTTAAACAAACACAGACTCATTTATCATGATGCAAAATAGTAGTCGCTCATCAGCACAGAACAGTCATGAAACTCCGTAGAATAGTCGTAATACAAAAATATATCTTCAGGCTCATTCCTCCTTCCACCAGCGTAACCATAGTCCCTGAGGGTCTTATCAGGCATCAAGAGAGAGTTCTGATCCCTGGTTTTATCTCGATATAATCGTAGCGTGGTCGTTGCTAGTTCCATTTTGTTCTTAATGATGTCTAGGAGTCCATAGACAGTAATGTGAGAATGTAGAATGAGATCAAAATGACCAGGATAGGAACGAAGATTTTCAAATGTCCCAAATTTGAGATGTACATTCAGGTACCTGTATGAACAAAAAATAAAGATGGGAACTTGTCAATAAGACTGATTAAAGCAATAAATTTATCTAACTTAATTCATATTAATGCTATGAATTTCTATCTTTAAATATACAAATAATGAATGTTTATGAGTTTAATGGTACACATATTTCACGAGGTGAAAGATCAAACAAGGTGAAGCCGAGTTGAATGGGGCATTTGATCTTTCACCGAATGAAATATCTGTTCCATTGACATGAATAAGAAACATTCATTATTTGATTTATATGAAAGCTAAATAAATCTTTGTAAACAAAACAAACCGAGACAACATCAATGGTACTGAACGTTACGGCTTTATTGCAATGACAATGACGGGTCTTATGCTCGGACTGTGCAAGCATACTCAATTTAAAATTTAAAATGTTACGTCTTACCAAAAAAGGTAAACGTGCAATGTAACGAAATTTCTGCATGGCACTATTACACAGTCGGTGTGGTTTACTATCAAATGGACCAAATGACCAATGGCACGTGACCCAAGATACGCCAATCAAGTGACACAGATTTATTTAGCTGTTAAATAATACTCTCTAAGTTATCTTATAAGGGCATCACTAGCAAAGTGGTTTGAGCTTGGGACTTGTAATCCAGAAGTTGCTGGTTCAAACCCTAGTGCTGCCAATTGCACTACAAAAAGCCCAACAATAAAATTCTTACATCTATCGTCAAGCCGGAATCTCGGTCCTTGAAACTGAATGAATCTGAATAAGCAATTTCTTTTTACATTTTAAGATTTTTTTCATTCTTTGCTTACCTGTTACTATACATTTAGTAGTCTCAAGG
This sequence comes from Ophiothrix spiculata, assembly GCA_000969725.1. Lineage (NCBI taxonomy): Eukaryota > Metazoa > Echinodermata > Ophiuroidea > Amphilepidida > Ophiotrichidae > Ophiothrix > Ophiothrix spiculata. The sequence goes on from JXSR01S006589.1 coordinate 46,971, forward strand.
ATCTTTTCAAATTATTATTTACTATGTATGGATTAGGCTGAACAAAAAGATTTTTTGGTTGAAACAAATATTCAATTTGCAGTGCGGCAAATTTACCGCAAGACAACATGCTGTTCAGCTCAAAGGGGAAATTGCTAAATTTCAGACAAGAAAAGAGAACCCTCTTAAAACTACAAAATGACAAAAAGGACTGCTTCAAAACTAAACCAGCAGTTGCCTGCCGGTTCTGGGTGGTTCTAGCTAGTTCAACCAGAATAAACAAAACCCAACTGCCCCCAAACCTGCCAGACAAATGCCGGTTGATCATTGAGCCGGCCCCTGATGCTGCTTTCATACTAGTGTAGTTTTGCAGCTTTGTCGCTGCGTGACGTATATTTTTTGCTTCCAGTTGTCGTAGCGGCAAAGCTACATGTCGCTGAGTTAATCAATATCGGCAAAATTTGTCAGACGACAAGAATTTTTGAGTTGAAATGAATTCAACTTTCAGAGCGACATGGAGTGGCAAATCTTAAAATCTGAAAAGCGACAAAACTGCAAAGCTACAAAAGTATGAAAGGAAGCAAGCGACAGAGCTGCAAAGCGACAATAAGTATGAAAGCAGCATAAAACAAGCATTGTTGTAATATACCATACCTTGGTGCTTTCTCTTCACTTGGTTTCCACAAGCCAAGTTTACAGCAAGGACATTGCTCTAACACCTCTTTTGTTGAAACCAATGTTGGCTGGTCATCAAGGTCTTCCCTGTGTAGGAATAAATGACAATGATTCACATCAATTTTGTCAAATATCATGGCTTACAAATGTGTAATCTTTGCTAATCCTCTACATTCTCCTTTGTACTCATCTTACTGTAACTGGCCGGATCCAGGGGGGGGGGGAGCGGAAGGGGCGGGCGCCCCCCGTAAAATTGGCAAAATCCTGCAAAATCAGCCTAATTTGGGTCAATTTTTTGTTGTAAAAGCTGAAAAACACACTCTCCGCCCCACGTAAAATTCAGATCCTAGATCCGCGACTTAATAAATTCCGAAATTTTTCATACGACCTAGCCAGGACTCGAACCCGGTACCTCCCGCACCAAAAGCGAGCTCGTAGCGCATAGACCAAAAGAGGACTTCCCCGTCAGGTCTATACACTGAACGAACCTATACATTCGTGACACTACTCCCAAACAATTCAGATTTGCTCTCAACCATATGACAGTTGCTGTGGAAGTTGTCATGTTTTGGAAGTATATCTGAATTTTGAGGGTTTACAACCAATAGTATCCATCCCATAATGTTGAGATTTCAGCCACTGCAGTTAATATACCAATATTTGTTATTATATGCCGCATGAAAATATTCTTGTCATATATTTGATTGGTTGGCACTGCATTAGACTGTTAAAATATGTTTGATATCATGACTGGGCATTTTGGGAAATGAAAAAAAAAAATATGATATTGCCCTGATGTAAAATCACCACAGGGTGATCAGCTTTTCACACATCCTATGGGTTTGTTCACATTCTCAATTCAAATGCTCGTCTTACTAAGTTTCATGAAATGAAAAGTTTGACTAGATGGAGGAATTTAAACATTTGCTGGATGAATTAGATGTATATGGATGTGGCAAGCAATGGCGTTATTTACGTGTCAGTTAATGAAATCAATACCACCGCTTGTACAGTTGGTATCTAAGCAGATATATTGTACTGTGCGAAAAATGAAATTTGCAACTTTTAAAATTTACCTTGAGGGGTTTAAAAGTTCATAACCTCGTTCTTTTTCCGTCAATTGTCAGAAATAGGGGGTCAATAGAAAGCTGAAATTCCGGCGCTTGTACACATAATCTTCAAATTACGTTTGCGAGTTCCATATTTGCGTACGAGCCATTTTTTCGAGGTGAGGCGATACTTTTTTGGGAGTCTGTACTTACTCATTAAATGGTAAACCCTTAGCAAATTCTCTGTAATCTATGGTGCCATTGCCATCTTTGTCAATACGTCTTGCTAGGACCTCCAACTCAATGGCATTACAGGGGATTTCCAAGTCAATCAGACCTGCAAAATAAAAGTGGACATTTTATACTTTATAAACCTTGAAGTATGCAACAAGCAATCAGACTCTGTTACGAGATCCATAGCATATTCCTTGTATTCTACAACACTGTGAACTTGTGGACAACACTGTGAACTGGTGGTTTTGTATTGTGTAAGAGACTAGTAATGATTGATTAGGATTGATTAAGACCAAATCACTGCGTTTTAGTATTTTCTTACATGAATCCTTCATGTTTTTGGTATTATTTTTGGCTAATTTTGTTGCTAACATATGGACAAACATTGATCATAAGTTCATTTGAATATTCAGCATGATTTAGTACGTTGTTATGATTCGAGAAATATGGACTAATTTACTTCCCCGTATGGTCATATTGGTTTTTTTGTGCGTTAATCGGCTGCTTGTTGCATACTTCAAGATTTACAGAGTATAGTTTGGTTTTACAAACCTGACAAAGTCTGCCTGTGTACTACACATGTAGACTATCATATTAGCAGTATAAAAATTTTAAAAAGAGCAAGAATGTTTTTAGCCTCGGCTAAGTCATCCCTAGAGCCACTCTCCTTAAAATCCTGGGGATGGGTAACTAAAGAGGCAGTTCTAATTAAAATCTATGAATATAAAAAAAAACCACAAAAAACCACAACAATACTCAGGGTTTTGGTGTATGTTAAAAAAAAAACACTGGACAAGAGCATGATTTTCTATTTTGTGAGGTGGATTGGGGGATGTAAGTGAGAGTAAAATTAAAAACATACATGCATTTTGGTGAAATTGGCTGATTAAGGTTTAATTGACATGTAGTGAGAGATAATAATTATGCAAGATTATAGGGTATATGGATGACAACAACAAAGAAAAAACTTTATATGGCTAACCTCCCCAGCGGTAGTGGGCCTACCTTTAGGGGCAAAACAAAGTATGCAACTCTGTGGATGAGGTTGTTATATGTAAATACGTAAGAAATAGAAAATAGGTACACCAATTAATTTACGTTTTAAAACTATAAACTATAAAGAAATTGGAGGTGAATTTTTGGATTTATAATCATAAAAATACAGGTTTTATCTTGAAATCAAACAATGAACTACTTCCAGTTTATGGGAATGAGACTGTGGTCGGATCTACACCTTCAAGTTATCAAATATAAATTACAATTTTTGCCATGATGATTTAAGTATTACATAAATCTCATGTTGGGAAAAGCATGAGCTGTGATTGGTAAGGGAAACAAAAACGGGGCATTCAAGTCAGTGTTTGTTTTAAGAGATTCATGATGTCCAAATTAAGGTCATCTGTCAATAATTTTTTTCGTAATCATTTATAACTTAAATCGCAATCCTTGTTAAACGCCACAATAATAGATTGAGACTCGGGGAAAGATCTTGACCGGGAAATCATGAAAAACGGCCGGTCTGGGTCGGTCCGGTCTAGAAAAAATCTCTTTGGGTCAGGGTTGGTCGGGGCAAGCTAAATTTTTATCGGGTCGGGCGGTTCGGGAAATCAATTGTGGGGAGCAACGGGGTCGGGATGAGAAAAAACTTGCCCTGCAGGGTGTTAATTCAGGTCTAATTCAGGTACACTAGGTTCCTAATAAAATTAACTCCCGGTGCCAAGATTCGATTGCGCTTAGAGACAATATGTTCAAATAATACTATCGCAATACTATCTGCACCCAAAGCATGCATGCGTGTTTTCAATATTTGTGCATTATGAGAAGTTGTAATGCATCATCAGTTTAAACCCTGAATACCCCAATTTGATCCCCATGTTGGAATAAAAATGGCCGCGAGTCTGTGATCTCCGGTCTAGATCTATGATCCACATGATCATTGGTAACCTGGGAAACCTACATGTTGCTTATTTCAGAAGTCTTGACCAAGTCAAATAACATTATGAAGACAAAACCAAATAAGTAACATGTACAGGGTGTCCCAATAAACATTGTGCATGGGAATAGAGTTGATTTTCTCGGAATTTTTTCAAACTAGATTCTTAAAACTTATATCACTTTCAAGCCTATGCCCTTGTCAATCATTGCTGAAAATTTCAAGAAAATCCATCATTGCAAACCAGAGATATGATAGATTTTATCATTAGTATCATTTTCCTCTTGCACAATGGGAAATCATGCAGTAAAGAATTTTAACAAAGGACTTCGAAAAGCTTCATACAAAACTTTGCCGCGCTTGAGTAATTAACATCAAAAACAGTCACCACGTACATTACTTATATTCTTTAATAAACAATGATGAACATAGGCATGGGCTTTACAGTGATTTAAGTCTTAAGAAGCTATTCTGAATAACTTCTGAGAAAATCAGCTCTTTTCCAATGCACATGTTTATTGGGACATCCTGTATGTTAGGGTTTCCGAGATAACAGGCCCTCTTACCTGCTTTGAATTCATCATATGTGAGTAGCCCATCCCTATCCACATGCCTCTTACCTGCTTTGAATTCATCATATGTGAGTAGCCCATCCCTATCCACATGCCTCTTACCTGCTTTGAATTCATCATATGTGAGTAGCCCATCCCTATCCACATGCCTCTTACCTGCTTTGAATTCATCATATGTGAGTAGCCCATCCCTATCCACATGCCTCTTACCTGCTTTGAATTCAACATATGTGAGTAGCCCATCCCTATCCACATGCCTCTTACCTGCTTTGAATTCATCATATGTGAGTAGCCCATCCCTATCCACATCAAACCTATGGTAAAGTTCTATTGCTTTCAGATTGTGTTGTTTTATCCATCTGTTGATTCTATCTAAGAAATTCTGGAAGAGGTTCAGCTGAGATGTGACCTTAAGGCATGCATTGTCTAACTTCTCCTGTAAATTAAATGAAAACAAAAAAGAAAGAGAAATTTGACTATTGCAAACTAGTGTTATACTTTAAAATCTCAGGGGGTGTGATTGGGGTTTTGGAAAAAATCCTGGCTCAGTGGAAAATCCTGAAAAAACAACATAAAATTGGTTCAAAATACCCTATGTCGAACTGAAAACAAATAAAATTGTTGACATTTTAAACAAAAAAAATCCTGAAATCTACACCAAAAATCCTGAAATCAGGAAAAATCCTGAATAATCACACCCCTGACTTAGTGCGCATTTTCCAAGTTAACGCAATGTGAAGTCATTTTTATGTGGGGTATTATGGATGTGACAAAATTTTGTCGCCTTTTATTTTTTGGACTTTTGCAACTTTCATTTTATCATTTGCTCAGCGAAAATGTCCCTTTGTGTTGTGGTAAAGTTTTAGTTTAGTTTATTCTATCTTTATTCTGGCATACTCTTTCAATACAAATGTACTGGTCTCCCAAGAGGTCCAGAGAAAAATTACATGAATATATTTATAATTACAAAGAATGATATTCACAAAAATATAAATGTTTGTGTATTTACATGAAAAGAAACAAAATCAAAAAAGCCATTGAATACAATTTACATAGAAATAACATTTCTAAATTCATTTAAACTCATATTCAAAAAATTGGAGCGAATGTCAACTGGGAGTTTGTTCCAAATTGAAGCAGCTATATAGTGGAATGTTCATCTACCAGCAGCAATGTTCCATGATGGTACAATAAGAATATTATTTAATCTACTACTTGTGTTTTTGGTATGAGTTGAACGTGTAAAAGAGAACATAGTTGAAAGATACTGAGGAGCAATATCTTTTAAACATTTAAAAGTCTAAGAACATGTTTAGGAGCAAAACATGGTGCGCCCTATATCAGAATTTTAAAGTATATCATCATATTTTTATAGTACTCAGTAGAGAATAAAGACACTTGTTTAAAGTGCAAAGGCCAAACAAATTCTTTGATTTAAGGGCAGATTTTTTGTATTCATTTTTCTCTCGCATTTAATTATTTTCCTCTTTATATATGAGTTTTAAAGAGAAAAAAGAGAGTTTCATGTAAATTTCAATTTGTCTTAAATTCTGTTTTTTTCATCTCTCAATTTGAGAGTGACCCCTGATGAAAATATACAATCTCACACTTTGTCTATGGTTAAGGATGCTTTAAAGTAGTGGCCACTTTGCAGTGTGTACACTGTAGCCCGGGGGGGGGGGGGGGGG
>JXSR01S006589.1:53304-64177 GCA_000969725.1 Ophiothrix spiculata
GATCAATGGTTATATCAGCAACCGCTGTAGTCACTTCATCAAGTCCAGGTTTGGGGGATGAGGATCTGGATTTTGAAGACCCTTTCCTGAAAAAATGTCTATGGTTAAGGATGCTTTAAAGTAGTGGCCACTTTGCAGTGTGTACACTGTAGCCCGGGGGGGGGGGGGGGCACTGACCTAGAAAGGTAATAGACTAGGATTTCAGATATCGGGGCCGCACACCCCTACCAAAACCAAAGTTGGGTGCCCCCCCGGGTGTGTACACTGTAGCCATGGCAGAGGATCATGTCGTAGCATATTCAGTCTCATTGCGATGAAGTTGACTTTGAGTCTAACTGTTCATAATATGCCATCAAGGCAGATATTCTGAAACCAGCTTTAGCTTTTTCAGTGAAAACTTTTTCTATTTAGGTCAAACAAAAAGTAACTGTATTAGGCCAAAAACAAAAATAATTGTTGTGTTGCCCTCAAGTGGAATTTCTGAAAAATTGAGTCTGTTGGTTGGAAAATATTTATTATTATTATTTTTTTATAAAGCACCGAAAGTGCCAAATTTGGGTACATTTTCTCAAAAAACACATCCAATATGAGCAAAATTGGGTGCTTTCTGGACCCCAATATATATATATATATTTTAAATTTCTGGCATGGGTTGGTAACTGGGGGAAACACAACACATTTTTTGACCTAAGTGGTATATTTCTCACTACATTCATTTTTGTGCTTTTTGCACTCATTTCGCCTTGTGCAAAAATAAATGTACTACAAAAAATTGTATGCATATATAACTGCACATAAAAAATATTACAAGCGTGAAAATTAAAATGCAAGAAATGATTTAAAATTAGCCTTAACAAATATCTTAACAAATATCCAGATTGCAAAGCTCAATTAAGGGGTGCTCTGGCAAAATGAGAGGAAAGTCGCAAATTTCAAGATTGATTTTATTACATATTTCAATTCTCTATACTCAGCTTTTGAATGCTATATAAGTCACACTTTCTTTCTCCATTCTTCATTTAGACTCAGATATCGAAATCCAAAGCAGTCCACTGGAAATATTGCAATAAAATTAGCTGTAAATCGATTCCAAAGATACTGATTACCATAGTGTATAATAGTAACATGCAATCAATTAACCGTGAATAATTGCACTTCTCGACAAATTTGACCTTCAAAACTTTAGGTACATGTAAACACTTATGCGTGGATGTGATTTAAGTCAAAAAACGAAATTTGACTTTTTCAACCCATTTTTACTTTAGATGCCATTTATTCAAAATGTAGATTTGCAACTTTCCTCTCATTTTGCCAGAGCAGCCCACAATTGTTTGCAATCTCATTTGTTTTAGTTCATTTTGTCCAAAATTTTTTTGTTTGGCCAATTACTGTCTCACCTTTGCCTTTTCCTCTTTACTCATCTTTTTCTTCTTCCCTTTCTTTCCTTTTTTCCCTTTCTTTCCCTTTGCAGATGTAGGTTTTGCTGTGGTTGCCATGGTAGCAGTTGCTGATGGGTCGACTACAGGTTGACCCGATGGATCAATGGTTATATCAGCAACCGCTGTAGTCACTTCATCAAGTCCAGGTTTGGGGGATGAGGATCTGGATTTTGAAGACCCTTTCCTGAAAAAAGAAAAATGCCATAATATTGCATTGTACTCCAGAGACAAAAAATGATATCAGTTCGGCGGAACTCACAATTCGGATACGTATCAGAATTCGGATACCCACGTACATTGCGTATCCATATTGTGATACCCGTATCAGAATAAGGATATGGAGGGGTATCTGAATTATGATACGCCTGTCGTGAAGCAGGAAACAAATCGATGGCGCAAGCTGGCAAGTATATGTAGATCACCCTTCTTGCATTTATGATATATTTGTCTGTGGAAATGTCATTTCCATCTGTGCAATTCCAGCGGGACAGCTTCGAAACATGTCCTGATAGCTCCTTATCACAGAAGGCAAAATAATTTGGCCAATATTTTGTTAGAATTTAGATGACAAATGATGATAATGTTGTTGACTTTTAAACATACCTGTATGGTGCGCGGCAAAGCTGAATATTCATTCGGCTGATATCCTGTTTCAGCTGTTTTTAATCCAAATTCGGATACGGGTATCCGAATTGTGATACGGAGTATCCGAATTCGGATACGTATCCGAATTGTGAGTTCCGACGAACTGATATGTATCATGATACTTGAAATTGTTACAGGGCAAGAATTTCAGTGTAGTAGAATCCATGCACTCTTGCATGGAGTTTTATAACCAAATTGAGAATCCGGTGAGTTTTTCATACTAAAATATAAAGTTTAATAGAAACAGGATTGAGAGAATTGAGGAGCATTTAAAGACTAATAGGAGAATACAAATTTACTCTCATAGGCCATACTTTATTTTGAGCTATAATTTTTTTTTTCATCATGCATGTGAGTGCAAGAAAGTTGTGTCTGCAATAGCTGTCATTTGTTATTTATTTTGATTGCACACTGTATGATGTCCAGTCTTGGGTCATTGGCTCTTGAAATGGTTCTTCAGGTGACGGAAGCCGGGACGGAAGAACCATTTCAAGTGCCACTGACATATGGCAAGGAAATTTTGAGGTTTTTTTCACATTTTAGTGACTAGGTGCCAAATAAATATAACTTAAGGCAGCCATAAATTTGCAGCTACGAGTTTCTTGAACTTGCATAGTTAAAGAGCCTAGTTTAAGACTTAACGACTGCATAGAATATTTTGGTTGGAATATATGAAGATGACAAAGGTATGCAAGTCATCAAATAAGGATACTGTCTTATTTAAGTTGATCCAGACTTGTGCTTGGGAGTTCTGTGACTTTGTCATGGACCCATGTGTCCCCTATGAACCAAAAAGAAAGACAAAATAAATAAATAATTATATTAGACCATTATGTTTTTGATCTAAAATATTCCAAACAAAATGTTCTATACAATTATGATGTCTAACATGCCCTTAGACCCGGTTTAATTAATCAGTCAAAATTTGATAATTTTGATTCCTTGAGTGATAATTTTATATTTTACATTAGAATAGAAAATGTCTTTTTATATGGAGACTTTTACTTATTTCTAACTTTATGTGTGGTCTGAATGTTCTAACTGTTCTGTGCATATGGACATACAAGGTACATGTATTAACTTATATGCAAGATATATTCTGCAATTAATATTGGGGCAATCTACATGGGAGTGCAAATCCAGATGCAAACGCATCTCTGTAAACCGCTTAGCAAAAGACTGTGGTTACATGGGCGTCAGATCCAGATCTGCTGCACAGCACTCAGTGTACGCGTACGTGCAAGCGGTCTACGGAGATGCGGATCTCGGGGATGCGCATCTCCGAGATATGCGTTTGCATATGGATCAGCACTCCGTGTGGATTGCCCCATTGTCAGTACAAATACAAACAATCCATGTTTTGTCATCTACAATGTTGCTATGGGGTAAAAAACAAAAGCATTTGGGTGTTTGGTTATTTTGTAATAGGGATTGGTGCAGGCTGCATATTGGTGGTGAACGGGTAATTAAAGCAATACTATTAGATTTTAAAAAAATGAAGTGCCACCCACAATTATTTTTTTTTTTGGTGATACCTTCCAAATGGGCTTAAAAATGCTTACATTTTCTGTTATAGCCATTTGTTAATTGAATGAAGTTCAGAAACCCAAATTAATTCTATGTGTACAGGAAAGCATGTATGCATATTGTGTCATATTTTCAGTGACAAGACACATTTTTGGTAAAATACACTTGTAAATGCTCTTTATAGTCATATTTCTTTATTTTAGGCTGTTTTTACTCCATTAATTTTTGATCAAAATCCTATATAGTATTGCTTTAACATCAATTAGTCCAAAATAAATGAAAAAATGCTGTTCATCCCTGGGGAAAACCTCATTTATTCTAAATGCTTTATTTCACATTTTAAGTAATAGTTAAAGCAATACTATAAGATTTTGATCAAAATTGGTTTATAGTAAAAACAGCATAAAATGTAGGAATGTGACTATCTAAAAGCGTTTCAAGTGTATTTTGTGAAAAAAAAAAATGTTTTGCCACCAAAATGGATAAAAAGCACATGCATGCTTTCCTATACTAATACATGTTGAATTAAATTTGGGATCCCGAATTTAATTCAACAATTGACCATAACAGAAAAAGTAAGCATCTTTGAGCCAAATCGTTTGGAGGGTATTCATATCTACCAAAAACAAACCCAATAAGCCAAAAAAATCAGAAGTCACGGGTGACAGGGGGCGCTTCATTTTTAACACTTTATAGTATTGCTTTATAGGGAGTCACCATAAAGTGCTAGGGTACAATGTACAATGTATAAAACATTGAATCTTTTCTCCCACAATAAATCCAGTTAGTAGGTGAAGCTAATTAGGAAATGGGGAACAAAAATAACAAAAACTAATTGAAGACAAACTCGAACCAACAATTAACTGTTCAGTCCAGACAAGCAACTTCTTATTCTACCTAGCCTAACTTTAAAATGATGAACAATTAAATGGTTTAATGTGGAGTTAAGTTGGAAGCATAGATTTACAGGGGAGATACAAGACATGTTGCCATTTTTATTCCGGCATGGAGACAAAATTGGGGGTATTCAGGTTTTTGCTGATAGCTTGCCGATGATGCATCGCACCTTGTCTTAGTTCGCGCATGTTGAAACACGCACACACGCTTTGCGTGCAGCTGGCGTATCATTCTTGTAAAGTATTATTTGCACAGGTTGTCTCTACGCGTAACCAAGTCTTGGGCCGAGTAGACCCGAATACCCCCAATTTGAGCTCCATGCCTAACGACACCATTACACAGGCTGGTATACAAAGCCTGGTATATCCCCTCTAAATCTATGGTTGGAAGGGATTGGGGTAATACTGGTTGGGGTACCTATTTTATGTGTTTTACTTGGACATGTATGTGGTTGGTGCAGGGGCTGTAAAGCAAATTATGGTCAATATGGGTAACAAAACAGATATAGGCCTAATTATATAATGAAAATGATAGTTAATTTGAAGTTGGGTTGGTTGGGATTGCATGTTGGGGTATCTGTTTTATGGGATTTTATTTGGACATCAGTGGTTGGTGCAGGGGCTATACTGATGGTCAATGGGATCACAAAAACTGACATAATTATAAGATGAAGAACAATGGTTAATGCGTAATTGGGTTGGTTGGGATTGGGGTTACCTGTTGGGGTTACCTGTTGGGGTTACCTGTTGGGGTACCTGTTTTATGGGATTTTATTTGGACATATGTGGTTGGTGCATGGACTATATACAAATTGATGGTCAAACTGACATAATTATAAGAACAATGGTTAGTGTGAAATTTGGATTGGTAATAGTTGGTTGGTTGGGGTTGATGTTTCTGGGATATTGCATGAATCTTACTCAATGATGTCCTTCATAACAGCTTCCCCTTCGACATGAGTTGCCATCTTGAAAACTAGAATAGATACCTAAAGCATGCAGTGAAAAAGATTATATCAAATTATAATAAACTGAAACTATGAACTCTAATAAATAAATTTAGTAACGGTATCTTAAAACACTCTGGAAGGGGGAGTGAAGTGCCATACCTTATTATATTTTTAAGAAGTGCATGCATGAATTTGGTAAACACAAATAATTTTTCCAAATTTTTTCTACACTTAGACTTAAAAGCCAAATGTGATACCCTACATGTATGTGCAAGAATTAACAGTAGAGCACCAGATTTTTTTGACAAAGTACATTTACATTTTTTGACATGTATACACTCCCGGTCAAAAGTGTTTGCGGATTTATGTTTTACATAGGCCTATATAGATCTAAAGAACTCAACAGGAATTGAATTTACCGCATTTGAAAATATGGCGTGCTAAACATACTACATATACTTTCTTCCGCACATTCAAAAACAGAATTTAAATACATAACTGCACATTTGTTGGAAAACTTATGACCTAAAAATGTTCTTTACGGTTACACGGTGATAACGAGCAATGAACTAATATTAACTACATAGGTAGCACTGTAAAGTGAAAGTTCCTCGTTTTGGAATTAGTCCTCGTTTTTCTAAAACGAGTAGGGACTCGTTTTTCTAAAACGAGTAACAAAACAAGTAGCAAAACAAGGCAATTACCTCGTTTTGCTACTTGTTTTGTTCCTCATTTTAGAAAAACGATTACCCTACTCGTTTTAGAAAAACGAGGACTAGTTCCAAAACGAGTAACTTTCACTTTACAGTGTAGGTACATAGCAAAAGTGTATTTGTATATGGTCCAGGAAATCATCCATTTATATTGTCATGGAAGAACGAATATCAGAGGAAACATATATATTATTTATATTGGATACATTAGGCACCTATAAAAAACATGAATTTTTTTCAAACTCTTGATCATTACGTTTTTTCCCCGTAAACACTTTTGACCGGGAGTGTACGAATAGTTGCCCATCCAGAATATCCAGTTACTTCCAGGGATTTCAAAGTACACAATATATTAACTTACCGTTTACCACTCTTTTTCCTAATTAATGGCATACTGGTATAACACAATCAATGATGATTAGGTTTGTAAAGTGTAAAGTGCATTCTCTGTAAAAAAAAATGAAGAAAATTGAACAAAACTTATGAAGCATCATAATAATGTTTAGTTAATACAAAACTTAAGTGTTCAACTGAACATTTTGATGGCCTAAAATATAGGTGCAAGCTGGCAGAAGGATAAAAGTTATAAAAGTTCAACCGACTAACCAAAATTTTTCTAGGCTGAATCAATTTCTGACTCCGACAATGTGTCCACTGTGTTCCGTTGATCGTGAGAGTGAAAAGCGTCACGCCCACGGCAGGGACTGGAGGATTTAGTTACGCTGATCGAATCAACACTTTGATCAGCATACGTATGATTTAGTCTACTGTGGTCCCAGGGTTAAAAGGCTAGTTTATGCTCAGACTTCTAAATTTAAATAAAAAATACGATAAAAAACGTCACTAAGTTAGTGAAATGCATTTTTATGTACTACTGACACAACGAAAGAAAGAAAGTCTGTGGCAGTACCAGTGCTAACTTAGTTCCATCGAATGTAACTCAAGCTCGTCCCTTTCTTTCTTTCTTTCTTTCTCCCTATATAGTGCAACCTTCATGATATTGAAGATAAACGCACTGCGGATTTTGAAGTCCAGAATTGTTTGACCCTCGAAGTTAGTAGGAGAGGGCAGATTCGATCTGTCTAGTGCTAACTCGGGCTACCTGCCTACCTATTCCTAACTATGAATTATGAATGCAGGAACGAATAATTGTCTCCAATCATGTACTGCCTACCAATATTAGTAATCCAACCTGCAACATGCATATTCGATGAATACATAACATCAGTATTGGAATCAATGGAGTTTATTGACAGCGAGAAGAAAAAGACGTTTCATGGGTCATTTCCTGTCTTTATAGCCTTGTTAATTACTGTAGAAAATGATTGAAATAACGTAACGTAAGCTTACCAACATGTATCACTATCATTAAGGCCAAGTAAAAAAATAAACTAGTTTCTCGTCCTCGCGCGCATGCGTTTTGGCTGCCGCATCAAAAAAAGTTTTTTTTTTCTTTTCAGAATTTCATTTAAAATCTGAGTTATTTCACAATCTACACTGTTTTCGATCTTAAAATGTTCTCTAATACAGTATCTGTTCCTGTATTTGGTGGGATTACCGATATTTCAACTCTTAAATATCCGTTAAAAACGGGATGTGATCATGTCCCATATATTTACAAGGTACAGTAAAAAAAAAAAAAAAAACTGCCCGCATCCTCCTTTTTTCAAAAAGTTAGGACGAGAAACTAGTTTGTATTTTTACTTGGCCTAATATCCTGCATCCGGTTTATATCCAATGACAACAAATCGAATTGCATTGTGGGTTAATTATTGCTTCATACAGGCTGTAGATAAGCATGCGCAAAAGGTGTCAATTAATCAGTGACCGTGGAATCGACGATAAGGGAATAAAATCACTCAAATTTAATTATTTTAGGATTACGAGTTTAACGAAATAGATCGATTAAACATTTTTTTTCTACGACCGGACCAGGTTAGTCATTTTCCTGAAAGAATATCATTAGATTGGGCCATGAGAATGAAGGTTTTAGATTTGCGTCCGAACATTTTTCAAATGACATGATGAGGCTTTTTTTCATTATTCATTATTCATTATTTACTTCTACTACCTGTTTTCGACGATATACTTGTTATCTTCTGGTATGAATGAATGAAAATATCGATTGTTTATGACTTACCGTGTCAGGAAAAAACTTTCGATTCGGCACCTCCTCCATAGAAGCAAATGAAACAACGCTTTTCATTGGTTTATTCCCGGGGGTTTCTGGGTTGCCACAAACTTACGACCAATCACATTGGACGATGAATAACGGCACGAGGCTTGCAATGCAGCATTTAAAGTGGATACTGCCGCTGCGCAATAGAGTGAATCCATCCACCGGAGGCGAAGATCGAAGGTTCGCTGCAGTGGTATACCGTATGCACGTAGTAAATGCGTAAATATAACCTTTTACTGCCCTGTGATGATTTTTGACTTGTAATTTCGTGATGGCGAGTCTTTTTCACGTAAATAATGATTTTTTTTTTAAATAATGAAATTTTCAGGCGGGCGGTTTTGGAGCATGCGGGCGGTGGACGCAAATCTAAAACCTTCATTCTCATGGCCTTATGATTTTAAAGTACGTAAGCTTCAGTCAGTGGTCAGGCCCGGGCCGGCCACCCATGACCATGTGATTGTGAATAAATTCGAATTCCGAATAAATTAGGTATAGTTTATCTCAGAATACCTTTTCCCCCGTTCGCGGGTTTTTTCTTGCCAACGCTTGTTGTTAAGCACTTCTGCGGATGCACTTACTTACGCACGTATTTGCAGTGCGTGATTTGTTGAATTTGATTGTTTACGCTCACGCTGTTGGCGCGCCCGTTAAGAGTGGCGTACACGGCACGATCTGAAAGGAAAAACAACTCTGAGAAAGAGTATACCGGGTAAATTACAAAAAAAAAGTTTTTTTGATAATTATGAAATATATATCATTTTGTAGCTAACTAATTGAAATAAATCAAACAAGCCATAATTAAGCTCTTTTAGACTTGTGGTTGCAGAAATACATCAGTTTTATTGCTGGAATTTTGGGGGCCCTATAAATTATTTTACATGTAGGGAAAAAACTGTGTGTGAAGAGGGTGATTAAGTTAAATTTCATGAAAAATAAGGCTTTTAGTCAAAATTTAAATGGATCCAAGAAAATATTGTAGATTAAAGGGGCAATTCATGATCCATTTTTCATCCTCAAGTCGAGGTCACTTCTATCAAACTTGAGTTTTTTAGCTAGAAAGAATCCTTGAATGGTGTACATTGTATGTTACAAACCCTTAAACCATTAATTTTTCTTTCGCGCTGCTCAGCCAAAATGAAAATATTTTCTATTCAACTTTCCTGGTCAGTCAATGCATGAGCTATGAATATGTAAATTTTCAAATCAGCCAATTACATTCACTTCGTCTGTCACTGATGTGGCTAAAACTTTTGATTGACAGTGTTAGTGTACAGTGTTTGAATATTAGTGGTGGGGAATAAAGTTATAGCCTAATAGGTCATGACCATGATGGACTGTATTTTGCAAAGTATTATGTAATCAGGATTTAGGCTTCTTGACTCAGTCTTGTATCAAACATGACTGAGTGAGATCTGCACAATAATTTGACCTGGGACTATAAATACTAACGGGATAAGAAGCAAGACATGAGTCTTTTGTTAACCAATCGTCCAGAGCGAGCAATGTCCTATACGGTATTATGATGCTAATTGGGTATTTCCCGTATCTAGTCATCAAGAATTAATCAATATTCAATCTCATTTAGTTGTCAACCTTGTGAGGCGCGCTTGTTAAATTATTGGCAATAACATGTGTATGTGAATCCTCAAAAGATGTGAACGGAGTTCAGTATAATAGTTCATAGTCATTTATGAATCAAAGAATACCAGTATACAAACCCATTTTTGTGCCCGTATTTCCACCTTTATGGTGTGAAAGATGCACCGAATATCTCAATTTACATTCTGCTTTTACTCATTTACAATAAAATGGAACAGATTAAGGACTATTTTTTGGTATCTATAGATATAATATTTCTGTAAACTTTGATAAAAAAGTGATAGAATTTTGACCAATTGGCTCATATTTTACAAAAATTAATGTTCTTATGACTTAGTAAGATTTTTGAATTTTTGAACAGAACAGCTTGCAATTGTGGAGTTGTTTTGGTTTTAATGATGATTTGGAGCACAAAAACCGCCAAAAATACACAAACTCGGGAAATTCTCAGAACTTTTATTTATAGCTGCCATATGTTGCTCACGGTGAAGTCATACAGACATATGGATATATATCACACAGATTCGTTGTATCGCTGCCTGGTCCGATAATTACCAGGAGCGATCAACAATCAATGGTAAACAATGCCGTAGTAGACTTGCTTTGCTGCATATTTGATAATTGGCCTCTACTTCTTATCCCTTTAGTATTTATCGTCCCAGATTTGTCAGAAGAAGAAATGAGTGCAACAAGGATAACATTGGGGAAAGCATTTCCCAAATGGAAGGAACAAAAAGATCAATTTGAGCAAATGCAGAGCAGATATGAAGACAAAGAAACAGATGTAGGCATAGTTATGTTCCCAAACATGCCAAATGGCGAGGCACCGAGAAAAAGCCAAAAGCCACTAATACCACCAGCAGTTTTTATGAATCACCTCTTGGATCTGCATGAAGCTGCTTGTGTTTCTTGTTATGGGTGAGTA
>JXSR01S006590.1:8956-19543 GCA_000969725.1 Ophiothrix spiculata
ATACCAGTTATCTACTACTGATAGCATACCAGTTATCTACTGCTGATAGCATGCCAGTTATCTACTACTGATAGCATACCAGTTATCTACTACTAGCATGCTATCAGCAGTAGATAGCTGGTATGCTATCAGCAGAAGATAACTGGTATGCTATCAGCAGTAGATAGCTGGTATGCTACCAGCAGTAGATAACTGGTATGCTATCAGCAGTAGATAACTAGTATGCTATCAGCAGTAGATAAATGGTATGCTATCAGCAGTAGATATCTGGCATGCTATCAGCAGTAGATAACTGGCATGCTATCAGCAGTAGGTAACTGGTATGCTATCAGCAGTAGATAACTGGTATGTCAGCAGTAGATAACTGGTATGCTATCAGCAGTAGATAACTGGTATGCTATCAGCAGTAGATAACTGATACATACTATCAGCAGTAGATATCTAGCATGCCATCAGCAGTAGATATCTGGCATGCTATCAGCAGTAGATAACTGATATCATATCAGCAGTAGATAACTGGTATGCTCTCAGCAGTAAATAACTGGTATGCTATCAGCAGTATAGCTGGTATGCTATCAGAAGTAGATATCTGGCATGTTATCAGCAGAAGATAACTGGTATGCTATCAGCAGTAGATAACTGGCATGCTGTCAGCAGTAGATAATTGGTATGCTATCAGCAGTAGATATCTGGTATGCTATTAGCAGTAGATAGCTGGTATGCTACCAGCAGTAGATAACTTGTATGCTATCAGCAGTAGATAACTGGTATGCTATCAGCAGTAGATAAATGGTATGCTATCAACAGTAGATAAATGGTATGCTATCAGCAGTAAATAACTGGTATGGTATCAGCAGTAGATAATTGGTATGCTATCAGCAGTAGGTAACTGGTATGCTATCAGTAGTAGATAACTGGCATGCTATTAGCAGTAGATAACTGGTATGCTATCAGCAGTAGATAACTGGTATGCTATCAGCAGTAGATAACTGGTATGCTATCAGCAGTAGATAACTGGTATGCTATCAGCAGTAGATAAGTGGTATGCTATCAGCAGTAGATAACTGGTATGCTATCAGCAGTAGATAAATTGTATGGTATCAGCAGTAGATAAATGGTATGCTATCAGCAGTAGATAACTGGTATGCTACCAGCAGTAGATAGCTGGTATGCTATTAGCAGTAGATAACTGGCATGATATCATCAGTAAATAACCGGTATATGCTATCAGCAGTCAACTGGTATGGTATCAGCAGTAGATAACTGGTATGCTATATGTCAAAACTTAGGCCTATATACGTCATCAACTCTAATGACTCAAGTGTAACAGACATATCTCTAACATCTATATAACTTTACTTACTTGACTAATTCACACTTGATGAAAAAATAAAGATATAGAAAAGCAACTTTTACAACAAAAATGATTATAGTCCGGATTATAGTATTCCCCTAGCCACACAAACCGAGTTATACTTGACTTCTGAAAACACTGTATAGGCCCTAGGCCTACAATTGTCCCCGATTTCCATGTTCCCTCCCTGGTAGAATCGAGTAGGCCTTACAAATCGAATTTTCTAGTACAAGATCGGAATGTTCACATTTGGAACATCATTAGAGTATAAGCCCCTATATTAAGTAGGCCCTACAATGCAAATTGTTTGTTAAGGCTGGTGTAGACCTTCAAATAGTACTTCAAATGGCATAGGCCTAATCCGTAGTACTCTAACTTTCAAACTCAGAATTTCATAAACTATAGGGCCTATAAAAGTAGGCCTAAACATTTGCATTTTTTTATCCTGAACAAGATGATGATATCAGTTTTTGACCTAAAATGGCAATTTTTGCAAAAAAATGCCAAAAAACATATTTTTTACACCAAATTTTTGGAAGCCTAACTAAAATTTGCATTCGTGAAATTTTGAACTTCAATTTGCTTTTGGGGTAAAAAAAAATGCAAAAAGAATACAAACAACTCTGAAAAGAGCAGATGCAACAAAGTTACAAAGTTTACAATATGACAGGGCTCATGATATAATATGCCCCCCCCCCAAAAAAAAAAAGTTACCCGACTCATACATCGATTTGCTCACTCCTATCAGAATCCAAGATGGCTGCGCCCATGGAAGTACTCGTGACGAGCGAATCCAATGGACAACTATGGAATTTCTGTATTTGGGATGTATATTCAGGCACAGTTTTAGCAAATTACAAAGGCGGTTGTAGTTCACAGCATAGTCTTTGTTGTTTCGCAGGAGCATACTTCATATCAGCTGCAAAAAATAAGCCACTTCTACACGTGTGGGCAGTGCAAAGAAAGGTAAGCTTAAAGGTGCAATTCATGATTTTGATGTGACAAGAACCTCGCCTGTTTTCTAGCTAAATAAGAAGAAGAGTACATCATAAATATATACTGAAAATTTCACTTGATTCTGACCATTCATTTCCAAGTTACAAGCTTTTCAGCATTTTGAAAATCCCCATAGGCTACTGTGTTGTAATTACTGTCGGGGCCACGACAATAATTAGAAAATGACACATTTTCTCACTTTTCTCAAAAATGCAAGCATCTATGAAAGAATGGTTTGGGGGTCGTAACATATACCAGTTGACGATTCTTATAAGCTAAATAACTCAGTTTTGATAGAGGTGACCTTGAGGGTGAAAAGTGGATCATGAATTGCCCCTTTAAGTTAAGTTAGCCTTCAGCTAGTGCCTACGTCGCCTTCCAAGAAGGTGACTACCAGCACCATTGACCTTCTCTATAGACGAATTTCATAAGTCAATATTTTCTTTCAGAGAGTATATAAATTTACCAAAGGTATGCCAGTATATTCTCATTAACAACATATAACAGGCCAATGCAGCTTCAGTTGAGTTTAAATGCATTTTTTTGATAAAAGTTGGTCAAAATCCAAGATGGCGGCGACCATCATCATGTGCTTTGACAAAAAAGTTGCCTAAAGTTGGTTTAAAAATTACTCTGGCATTTTAAAATACTTGCAACAATATTCAAAAGTCGTTCTGGATCATTTCAGTGAATGTTTGGGTCGTGCATGTATAACTGAATTTACTAAAATAAAAAATTGATGAAACAACTTTTACAATTCGTAACTGTACAATTTCAATGGACCTGAGTTTGACATTATCGTAGATGGAGACCATAGATAATTCACATTTTGGGACTAGCCTTCAGCAGCGTACGTTTTTTGGCCCGTTTTTGTTTACCACCACGTTGTAGAATACGATTCTTACTGCTTTTGCAGTAAGTGATTTTTTTGTTTGTTTTTGGTTGATGTTTTTTTAAAGTATGGATTATTTAAATGATCATGAGTACATCTACACCCGGCTCGATTGTGTATTTCCATCTGAAATACACACTCGGCATTCCGCAGCACTTACGCTGTAGCCCTAAGCACAGGCATAAATTTCTGTCGGCTGCAACTCTGATCGCCTTGCATTTTCACCCCAATTTTACAGCCCCAGTCCTACCGTATTCGTAAGTTCTATGAATCATCCTTACCGGTGCACGAACGAATTGTCTTCAATGTAGTGCTGCCGGCAGGTCCTTGCTATGCCTAGACCTTATAAGTGGAATGAAATATTTGAAATTTGTAGAGAAAAAAGAAATTTTGTGGAATACAAAAGGGTTACTGACCTTGAACTTGACTGCACTTTTTATTCCATCTTCACGGTGATCGCGTCAGCCATTTTTCATTCCCATGACCTCATGATTGAGGTCGGTAAGTTCTAGAAACATCGCTCCCTCAAGCGGCGTGTGATTGGCTTACATTTTTATTTCTGTTAATTTGCATCCAATCACCACCCACAATACATAAAGCTTATAGTAGGGTTTGGTATGTCATAAAAATACTTCCCGCTGGACTAGTGTGCTGAAGTTGATTTTATTGGCTAACTTTGTTAATTTTGGGGTGCTGAATTCAAAAATTTTAGGTGCCATTTTTTTCAAGCACTTCTTCTTCCTCCATTTTGATTTTCAAAATGGCCGCCATTTTGTTATATGTTTTACACAATATCTCCTCTTCTGAGCAACCAAGAGTTCTGAAAATGGTGGCAATACCCATGTTTGTGATGCCAAGGAATCCAATGGCACCATTATTTAAGTTGTCAGTGGTTAGGATTGGCTGCCATCTTGAAAATTCAAAATGGCCGCCATTTTATATCATGTTTTGCACATATATATCTACTCTTCTGAGCAACCTAGAGTCCTGAAAATGGTGCCAATACCCATGTTTGTGATGCCAAGGAATCCATTGGCACCATTATTTAAGTTGTCTGTGGTTAGGCTTGTTTGCCAACTTGAAAATTCATGATGGCCGCCATTTATATCATGTTTTCTGATACTTTTAGTTTAGTAATTAGGTTTGATTGCCAACTTGAAAATTCATGAAGACCGCCATTTCCAAACATGTTTAGCAGTGGCAATACCCATTTTTGTGATGCCAAGGGATAATATCACTTGCTCCCAAGACCCCCCCCCCCTTTCAGGCAGCCATCACCAGGCAACTTACTAGATACCCATCTTCAGGATGATTTAGATTGAAGTGGAAAAATACAACATCAAGTTAAAATTAGACAATGATTAGATACTTTGGATTTGCTAAGTGACCGTCATTTTACATACACTATTTTATCACAAGGAAGACCTAAGTACCAGGAGGAAACCTTCGATTTGACAAGTGTATTTTCTCTGCAACCTAAAAGAATACAATATTAAGTATACTAGTACGTGTTCTTATTGATATCCCTATCACCAAACCCTTAACCCTTTACCCAATACCCAGGCCGATACCTGAGTACTTAGTTACATCATGTAAAGCTGTGGACAGGGACCAAAATTAGGATTTTGACTAAATGCTTCTCATGCAAACCGACTCAGGATCCAAGGGTTCCATGTTAAAATCTTGCTGTTGGTGCTATGCTTCCTTCTACCCCAAGGCAAGCATGTACATACATTGTACATTGTAAGCTATTTTACTCTAATAAGTAGTTGGTGGTTTTAGGATCCAGGTATCAAACAGTAAGTAATCTGCTTATATGGCTCCAACTGGGATGATAAGATATAGACCCTCGATAATGTTCACGGACCAACGAGCACCAAAGGCGCAAGTTATATTAAGCAAGTGCCGAAGGCGCTTGCCATTAGCGAAAAGTTTGTGTAACTTGTCCGAGGGAGCGCAGCATGAACAGTGGGTTGGGGTTTCTTGTCTGACTAACAGGTATATTGATAGCTCTCCTCACAAACAGGAAGTAAAAGTTCTCTCCTAACATTGGTATTGCCAAATCACAAAAATATACTAATTTTTACTAACTTGATTAACTTAAAATGGTGCTGTACTAGCTGCGGCTGCATTGATAATGTCTCTCCCATTTGAAAATCAATTTTTAACAGGTTTGTTTTATAATATTGTGTTGATGTCTATATTGCTGGAGAGGTTTACGGAACTTATCGTCCTTCGATATGGATCAAACTTACCTCTTTTCAGCATAATGTTGTGTTTATACTGTTGAATTTTCATGCATACGTATTCAGCGCTGTGTTTTTGTAGAGCGGTTTATAGTGCTTTGTAATAATCATCATTTAGGAGCTATACGCCGGGGAAGTAGTGACGTCATAATTTATGTAAATCACCCAACACGTGCGTTATGGACCCAAACAAACGATCATATCCACTAATCATACGTATTAACACAATAGGCACACGTAAACATACAATTCAGACAAATTTTTCTTGGTTGGAAGACGAAAATAACGGCAGGGGTCCCGCCCTGGCTTGTAATCACAACCTTCAGCATAATAGGCCGGCATGTTTTCCCTTATTTTTGTAAATAGACGAAAGTTATGGTATGAAATCGGAGTCGGACTTTTTTTCCCATAAACTTAACGTGAGGCAAAAATGGTCACACCGTTTGTTTGGGTCCACAACGCACGTGTTGGGTGATTAACATAAATTATGACGTCACTTCTTCCCCGGCGTATACTTATGGATCAGAAAATATTATTCATATAATCGCTGCTCTTTTATTTCAAGGAGGGTTGAATCAAATCTTATTGTTTTGGTGAGAATGGATTATTAGGCTGCGATCACATAGAACTATAATCCTATACACGCTGTACGGGCACGCTTGTCCTATCTATAGGACTTTAATTTTCCTATAGATTGGACAAACGTGCCGTATAGCGTATCCCTGGAAAAAATCGAGTACAATTCTAGTACAACATTCCTGAGATGCACATTTGGAACACAATTACAAATATAGTACAAATTTGTGTACTATAAATGTACTCAAATTGTACTTAAATGATGTTCCAAATGTGCACTTTAAGAATGTTGTACTATTTTTGTACTCTATTTTTACTAGGGATAGTATAGTTCTATGTGATCGCAGCCTTAGTATCATAAACATGGGTACGGTATTGCCATTATGTTTAGATCTCTAGAATGCTCACAAGCCAATTGTTTCAAGATGGTGACTATTTTAAACCTAACCACTGACAACTTGAATACTAGTACCGGGTACTCGAATGTATCCCTTGTAAACACAAGCATGGGCATTGCCACAATTTTCAGATTTCTAGGTTGCTCAGAAGAGAAGATATTGTGGAAAACATGATATGAAATGGCAACCATTTAGAAGATGGCTGCCAAACCTAAGCACTGGCAACCTAAATGCCAATCCCAATGGATTCCTTGACATCACAAATATGGGTATTGCCACCATTTTCATAACTGTAGGTTGCTCAGATGTGAAGATATTGAGTAAAACATGTACATGAAAATGGCAGGAAAAATGGCGGTTTTCAGAAGCCCAATTCACTAAACATGATATAAATTGTGGCTATATTGAATTTTCAACATGGCGGGCAAACCTAACCACTGCCACTTAAATGCTGATGATGGATTCCTCAGCATCTCAAACATGGGTTTTGTCACACTTTTCAGATCTCTATTGCTCAGAAAAGGAGATATTGTGCAAAAACATATGTTAAAATCTCGATATCGTGCACCTCATGTTTTCCTCATAAACGTGTTCCTTACCACAATACCAACAGGTCTACATCACTAATCAGATGTTAAAATGAAAGTTACATTTGTTATATATCAGACACAGGCAATCAATTTCATATGGCCTTTGGTCTCAATAATGATCAGACTTCTTTTTCCTTTTTCTATACTTTTTTCAGGTATACTTTAAAATCTTGATATAGTGCACCTCATGTTTTGCTCTTAAACTTGTTCCTTACCACAATAGCAACAGGTCTACATCACTAATCAGATGTTAAAATGAAAGTTACATTTGTTATATATCAGACACAGGCAATCAATTTCATATCATTTAAACCATATAAAAAATATGGCACAAAATGGCAACTGGGAAGAGGGGCACTATATTGAGATTTTAAAGTAATATAAAATGGCGGCCATTTTGATTTTCAAGATGACTGCTGAACCTTACCACACATAATGATGCCCATGGTATGGTTTCTTATTTGGCATCACAAACATGTGTATTACCACCATTTCAGAACTTCAGGTTGCTCAGGAGGGAATATATTGTGTAAATTCTGTATGAAAATGACAGCTATCATAAGCAAAAAATATCAGAAACCCTGATATAAATGGCAGCCATTTTGAATTTTTCAGATTGCAGTCAAGCCTAACCACTGACAGCTTAAATAATGGTGCCATTGGATTCCTTGGCATCATAAACATGGGTATTGCCACCATTTTCAGAACAGAACTCTAGATTGCTCAGAAGAGGAGATATTGTGCAAAATATGATATAAAATGGCGGCCATTTTGAATTTTCAAGATGGCGGTCAAACCTAACCAATTACAACTTGAAGAATGGTGCCATTGGATTCCTTGGCATCACAAACATGGGTATTGCCACAATTTTCAGAACTCTAGGTTGCTCAGAAGAGGAGATATTGTGTAAAACATATAACAAAATGGCGGCCATTTTGAAATTCAAAATGGCGGATGAAGGAATGGTCGAAAAAAATGGCACCTAAGATATTTGGATTCAGCACCCTAAAATTAATAAAGTAAGCCAATAAAATCCATTTCAGCAGGCAAGTCCAGCGGGATTACATATCAAACCTTACTATTATGAAAATCATCAAAATGGGGTCATTGAGGGGTCATCACTTCCGTTGTCGTCTGCTTTTTGGAGAACGGGTGGAAACAGTATCGTCATCTATGTCTAGAGAACATCATCAGTATTCAGTCGTCATAATGAAAGTTTTTAAAAACATTGACATTGTCAAAGCAAAGGTGGCGTACTTTGGACATGTTGGACTTGTCTAGCCTCAACGCAGGCCTTCCGATGTACATACATCTATAGCCTAATAGCCTGAGAGAATCGAGGTGAACATTTGGCAAGATTTGCTAAGTTCAAAGTCATGATTTCAAGAAATTGGAAAAAGGTCAAAACAATTTGACCATCAAATAGGGAGGAGAAAACGTTCATTGACAAGAACTTTTTTTTTAGATCTATGTATGTAAAATATTACCCGAAATATCTGGCTGTGGTATTGGTACCACAGCCAGAAGCAAGCTCTACAATAAAACCTGCGCATAAGTGCACATACCCAATATCCTCCAAAATGATCACAGCTATCAAATACGAACTGCAACCCTCCACAAACATGACAAAGGATATTTATACTAAATTTACCTATTATTTATTACACTTCCCAAAGTTGTTAGTCACACAAAAATTATGTTTGAAGATGTGTTTACAAAGGTTACCAACGTAAACAAACGATACATACCATTTGATTTCTCTGATCTGAACAGTGCCATTTTCATAAATTTAATTCAAAAAGGTTCCTTTCGTGAATATGGAATAAAACATTTCTGGTTTTTTCAAGTACCATTTGTATTTTTCAATTTATGCACAAATGGCCGTTATGTGATAGGCTGTACTACACAGCTTGCCTCAAGCCAAAAACAAAGTTTTTTGGCTTGTGTATCTCGAGCAAGTAAAATATAAATCCAAAAAAATATAACGCAAATGATGATTGGTTCTCGAGATATGGCTGGTTAAAGGTTTTGTGCGCAAACACTTTTGACCGAGAGTATACCTTTCCACCCTATTTGAAGGTCAAATTGTTTTGTTGGGATGGCTTGTGTTGTTTTTGAAAAATAAAAATTAAATCAAAACAACAGCATGAAACCAAAAAACGTAACAGCACCACCTTGTTTGGGAGGCGAGTTCAAAACGCGTGACCATAGTTGAATTTTTAAAATTAGCTTTTCAGGAAATCTAATGCAAACTCTAAATTTATTTTGATATATGCAATCTATGATGTGAAAAGATGTTTTACAAACAAATCTTTCTTTTATAAAAAGCATCAACATAATTTAGAGAATATCCTCATACCCAAGATCAACAATCAAAATAAAATTCAATTTTTTGATTTTTCTGAAGATTTGCTCTTTCTTGATATATATATAGCATCAATAAATATGTTTAGAGAATAGCCTCATACCCAAGATTAACAAACAAAATAAAATTCATATTTTTGACTTTTCTGAAGGTTTTGATCAAAATTTTCCTGATATCTGGTAATTAACTGTAATTTTCTAATACATTTGTATATGAATTGTAAATCATCCACAAATAAAATTTTGAAATTTTGTCAAACTGATGCCCCTTAAAAAAAACAGCACTTTGACCCCTTATATCTTCCCTTTTCCTGAAGGCAGGCGCGTAACAAGAGAAGAGATCAACGTCTGCCCATTAGCCTTTTCGGGATTTCCAATCTCTTATACAGAAACTCAAATATCGCTAATTTGTTCCATTGAAATACATTGCGTTTTTGACAAAATTGGCCAACTTTAGAAGCTCACTGTGGTTGTAATCGGAGTACACGTAAGGTTTTTGACACATACCCATAAGGAGATGAATGTTCATAACATTATTTTACCACGTTTTTCCTAAGTGTACTCCTAATAAGCACACAAGGATCATTCGAAGATGCCTATTTTTTTTTCACTAGTCGGGGTATGACTGCAGCGCGAAGTGTACTGTATAATATTGCTGTAAATTAGCAAATTTATCAGTAGCTCATGTCTTATTTAAATTTAGTCATTGTCAGTCCAAGGGGGCAAACGTCGGTATCGTCCCTGAAACATCAATGTCATCCATTTTTTTGTATATTTCCCTTTCCCTCTTTCCAGTGGTGGCGAAAGATTAAAACTTTAGGGGGGGAACGGCCAATTTTTTTAATCAAAATTTTTTGGAGCAAAAATGGTAGGAGAAAAATTATGATTTTTTTGTAATGCGTGAAAAATAATCCGTAAAATCTGCTAATTTGAGCCACAAATTGCTAAAAAATCTTGAAATTTTAATTGAAAATTGACATTTTTATCTGAAAATTCGCACGAAGCGCGCAATTTTTTGTTTTTATTTTCACATCTAAATTATCAAAACAAAGGGAAAATTTCAATTACCTTTTCTTTCTTTTTTGAGGAGGTCCGTTCACCCCTTGTGAAATTTGGGGGGCCCATCCCCCCGCTTCCGCCGCCTATGCCTCTTTCTTCTCTCTCCGTCTCC
>JXSR01S006591.1:40086-51099 GCA_000969725.1 Ophiothrix spiculata
CATGCATAGTATGACATGGTTGTTTTTGAGGACCACAGGGTGAATCAGGTGACACCATTTAAGTAATCAAAAACAGCATTTTGGGGTCAATTTCCGAAAATCAAGGTACTTTTTCAAACCCGAGTATGAAAACAGTATCGATAAAATCCCGAGTTGGGTGTGAATGGGGAAAAGGGTATATTTTGGCTTCAGAATTCAAAACTATGGTGACGATATGCCTCAAAATTATATTTGAGTGCCCCCCCGGGAATTTTAGGGGGACGGCTAATTTACAAAAGATGAGCAAAAATGGATCGGAGGAAAATTATGATATCTTGTAATGCGCGCGTATCCCGCGAAAAAAATCTGTCAAATCGGCTAATTTTAACTACAAATTGTTGAAAAACTTGAAATTTTAAGTGAAACTTTGCATTTAAATTATCAAAACAAAGAGAAATTTCAATTTCCTTTCCTTTTCTTTCTCTCTTCTTTATTTTTGAGGGATCTGCCCCCCCACCCCTCGTGAAATTTAGGGGGACATGCCCCCGTCCCCCTGCTTCCATCGCCCATGAAGAATGAAGGTATCATGGTCATTGAATGGGGTAAAAAGATATAACCCTGTACCATATTTGCTTTATATTGAATGCATTTGAACCGTCATATTCGCGGTATGATACGTCGAAGGCGGGACATGTGTATGTCTTTATGTTCTTAGATTTATAACATACGTACTAGGAGTACATCTTGGCCTTCCAACATCATACAATGCGTGACAACAATATTAGCGGGTTACATGCCTGGCTGGTTTTGCCCGTATAGAGGCCCTGTATGTGACGTATTATACCGAGAATATGGCGGATAATTCAAATGCATTCAACATAAGTGTTACTATACCCAACCACTTCGGACTATATCCCATCCACCAAAATGCACCATCTTGTTGATAGGTTAAAACAGTTTAATCAACATATTTACTGTTTTTAATAATCTTGTTGTTTACGGGGAAGGTCATCAGTCCAAATCATTTGTTTTGTACCAATCAATAAAAGCATGCAAGACCTCTATTATTGTCCTCAGTTCATTGAATTTATTACATGACCCATATCTAATAACAATTTACTGTCATTCACAAAGAGCAAAGATATGTTAATATTATTTAAAAAAAATTCCCGGAAAGATGACAAATCGTCATTATCTAAAGATGAAGTTGGTTGAGATTGTTGATGAATGAATAAAAAATAAATAAATAAATAAATAAATAAATAAATAAATAAATAAATAAATAAAATAAATATATTTATAAATAAATAAATGAATAAATAAATAAAGGTTGAAATTTGCTGGAAAAAATAGAATTGAAAAAAATGTACAAAAACAGAAAATAGCGCCCGAGAGACAGAGTCTAATACCACTACACCAGCAGGTCTTGTATACCATATGGACGACAACAACTAGATTATATACTTGGAACGAGGCAAAAATGATTTGCTAAAATACCAGCTTAACATAGACTTGAGGGCGCAAAATTGAAAATGGGCACTATACTGAGATTTTAAAGTATGTTCAACCATGTTCAACCATGGTTAGCATAGCCTAACACTGTATTTTTTAAAATATTGTTTTGGATATCGTGCGTAAATCTTACTCTAACCTTGAAATGTAAGCAACTAATTTAATACCTTAACCTTAATTTTAAAGACTTACCCTTACCCTGAACTTTAATTCTTACAAATAATCAAATCTTAATGATTGTCTTAGCTAAAATCATAACAGTTTTGGTTTATTAATTGTCAATTCACCTAAAGATCCAAATTGTCAATTCACCTAAAGATCCATTAAAATTAAGCTTAAATAACTATACAATTAATGTCAAAAGCTATCTTCAGTAGATGGGCAAAACACACAGCGGACAAAACGCAATGTGACATGAGCATCGGACTAATAAATGATCGAACAAAAGAAAAAGCAAACGAAACGTGGAATGGACGATTCGATTATCTGACAGATCATAGCGGACGAATCAGCAACTGACGAATCGATGGCGGACGAAACGAGTTATTACCCTTACACCACCATCTTAAAGTGGTATCAGTTAGGAGAGGTCGTAATTCCTTCACGGTTCAATTTTTGGTAAAGGAACTCATTCACGTTAACTTTAAATCATTTTTTGGAGCAACATATGAAAATCGGAGAACATTTAAAGAATGTTCACATTGAACATATTGAATGGGACCTATTCTAAAAATTTAGCTATGGAATTTTGAATTCTATCCGGCCAAAATGTTTGCAAATTTTTCAAAAAAAAAAGACATTTTGGTAGACAGAATTCAAAATTTTATTGTGTCAACGTTTATTTCTCGGTCAGAATTCGATCATTCACTGTGATGCTTAATACAAGTTGGCCTATAGATCTGTAGATGGTGTAGGCCTTAAAGTATTCAACTACGATATTTGCTACCGTTATTTTGTTCACCTTAAACTTGACACGTCAATTTTCACACTATTTACCACTTGAAATGTCACCAACCCATTGTAGGCGGTGTTAAACTTGATGAAAATTCGCCATTCTTGTATTATTACGAGGATCAAAGCTTCTGTCCATGAACTGTATCGTCAGTATTTCCTACACTACAGGCAACATTTCCCAACCAACTATTCTTTCGACACCATTTAACCTAACATCCTAATAAATAAGATTTTTCAAGCTTTCTACAAGTTTACCAATGTTTTGAGAAGATCATGCATAGCCAATCTCCTGTTAGCTGATAGGGTCCAACAGCTGCGTAAACCAAATAATCTGTTGATGACTATTTAACAATCCAAATTAGTGTAAAAAAAACAATGCTATGAACATAAACATGTTATGCTTGAAAGAGTTCTCCTATGTTAAAACTTATAAAATTTGAAAAAAAAACTTACATTGATCAGATCATGCAGATAGGACGCCGTTTGAGGTGTTCAAAATCAAGTTTATATCTAGAGCACTCAGTGTATACAACCAGAACTCCAAGCGTTTTTTCTACATTTATGACATTTTAGGTACGTGTTCCAGATATCAAAACGTGTTACCCATTACATCTACAAATTTTCTTAGATTTTTGTTGTTGTTGTTTTGTTTTTCCCGAGTATACTATTCATTTATGTTTTTCTTGTGTAATTTTATGATCTTTGAAATTTATTGAAAAAATAAGCACGCTTAAAATTTCCTATTAAGAAAGTTAATTTGTTTTTGTAACTTTTAAATTTATATTGAATAACATTTGTTGAGTTTTTCAAAATATTGTTTATACAATTTGTTTTTCTTATTATTGTTTTTTTATGTTGGTAGTGCACTTTTAGAGGAATACATTCATCATACACAGCCTCAAATACGTTAATGAATGTGTTGCAGTCATTATTTACGTCCTTGTATTAATTTTCTTGCCACTGTACTTCATTTAAACGTTGATTGAATTTTTCCAGGAAATGTGTGCGATTTTTTCTTTTTTCCCTAGTTGATTTATGGATAAAATAGTTGGAAAATGGTCCCTGATATCCGTTACTCATATTGTGGATTGAATTATATCTTCGTTGTTTGTCAGTATATTGTCAATTGTTATGGCTGTTATTTCGGTTATCCTAGTCGGTATATATCGTTGGTTGGTAACATTGCGTACGAATAGGTAAGTTTCAATGTAGTCATGCGGTGGTTTATCTGGGCGGTGGCTTAAAATGGGTAAGAGGTTATTTATGCTTGATATAAACAATTTCTTCATATCTAGTCCAAGTATCACACTTACATGTGGACGTTTCGTCCGCTGACAGCAGACTTTCTCAACACTAATGACGAAGTGACGATCTTCTGTTCTTGACAATTGTTGACTGTTGCTTAGTAACAACGTTGCCAGATGATGAACAGGGACGAGGGGCAATATCATTTGAGTCACGCATTTGACGATCTTCTTAAGAAATCATCTGGCAACGTTGTTATAGGGTATCAGCATTTCCTTTGGTCAAAAAAGGAAGTCTTTCAGTGACAAAGTAAAAAAAATGGTGGTCTTTGGGTAAAATTCACCAAAAAGTATAGTGTCTTTCCGTGTCAAAATGGCCAAAATTTACTAAATGTTGATGATTTTTTCGACGATTTAAGAAAATGGTGGGTCTTCGAGTGACAAAGGTTGGTTTAGGGACAAGGAAGTTTAAAAATAAGGGAACAATGAGTGAGTTTCGATGAGTGCGAGCCAAAAAAGCGGGGATTTCCCTCAAAGTTGAGTACCCCCGGGGTCAAAATGCCATGATTTAAACTTGCTGTAGCTTGACTTTAAAAGTGCACCTTTTTGGTAAGGGACGCTAGTATGTCGCTGATTCCAATTTGGTTAATGATATGCTATCTGAATTATGACAAAGTCCTTATGACGACCTTGATATGACATGAGATAAAACATTTTAAATTAACAAAAAGCATGATATCAGATAATAAAATGAACTTTAATCTATTCCTACCGAACAAATACTAAATTTTGATGTTGGGTCAACATTTTGTATTTAACAGCAACATGCATGCGGCAGCTCGGTAAACAAGACCCGCGTTCATGTAATTGTACGGACTATTGATTTGAGTACGCCCTACCCTCGACAAATGTAAGGTGGAGAAATCCTTAACAGGTGAGTTCATTGAAATTATACATTTTGCTTGTCATTTTAAATGGGACCAAGGCACACTTAGTATGTGCCGTTATGAAAACATTTCTTTTCAGAAGCCTTATACAGCCAGTACTTAGATCATCCTAGGCAAATGAGCTTTTAATGAGCAATCTAATTTTTCGATCTGGCGATCAATATTTAAAAACTTGGTCGCGATATTTTTATCTTGGCGTGACCTGTAAATGCAAATAAAAATGGAGATATGGATAAAATAATATTTCGAGTTTTTCCCATAAAACATGCTTTTGTCTGACTGTTAGGAATAAAAAATCTTCATTTTATTACATTTTAAACATTATTGTCGATTTTCAGCTTTTAAAATCACGAGGTTACATCTACTTACGCGCTGCTTGTTTTACCAACTTTTATGAGAATTGGCTAATACAAACTGCAAGTTTTGGTATCAGACCTCACATTCATGAAATTTGAAAAATATATCTTTCCTGTAAGACTTTTAAAATTAGTAAATAAAATCAGGGGAAATTCAGTATAATTAGACGTATGAAAAGGGCAAGATGTCGGTAATCACATTATTCCGATAATACAGCGAACATCGTAAACGACAAATCCTACCTTTCGGAAGTTTGTGGCTATACATGTATAGCTTATCTGACGTCATTTATGCCATGCACGTGTAGCAGCTCACGAGCTCGACTGGTACTTGCGCATACCACTGTGCATATTAATTACGGGCTATAGGGAAATGATTTTATAATGTTTATCTAAAGAAATTATTTTGTAAAAGTAGTTTATTGAAGAAATATCAATCTAATACGATGAACAAAAAAAAAATCTAGTTCGTTTTCAAAATGAAAAAAAGAAGGGGCCGACGGGATTCGAAACTGGGACCTCTCGCACCAAAAACGAGTAGCTTTAATAGCCACTAGGCTATGAGACCATGCTGACATGGAAGAGAGTAATTTAACTATATTTATGTCATCTCCTCAATATCATTCTTTGTTGTATTTTATGTATTATTTTATTTGTTCTTGCTCTGTTCAATGTATTTGAGTGTGATATTGGAATAAACTGATATGATATGATGTAATGGACAAGTGCTGCTTATAAATTGATCACTTCCGGGGTTACATGATGTTTGGCGTAGAAATATTATGTTTTATTTGACCTCATTGGACCAAGTGTCACATTCTGTTACGCGGGACGTGTTTACCCAAAATTATCGCAAACATTTTAGTAAATCTATTTGTGTTGTCGCTCTCTTTTGACCAAGTGGCTAAAAAATTGAAGTCCAGAACCGTAGATTTTAGATAAAATGCAAAGACCTAATTTGACCTCATTCAAGGAAAATAAACACTTGCAAAATCATACAAAAATACATCATTTTTTTTTAATTACAAAATGTTTTCATAACATTTATGTTTCTAACTGCAAATTTGGTTTGAAATTCTATGCTGCTTTGGCGAGTTTACAGGCTTTCTAAACTGGGCATCCGAACTCATGAATATTCATGCGCATGCCGAAAACTACCTTTCCTGTAATTTTTCTTGAAAAAAAAAATACAATAAGCGACATTTTAGCGAGCTGAAATCTGGCTGTATATCTAAAATAATTTTGAACTGAAATGAGTTTCGGAGGTGAACAACATTGCAAAGTGTTGAAGCATAATGACTTGCGCCAAATTTGAAAAAACAAAACACAATCACCACCACCACCACCACCACCACCACCACCACCACCACCACCACCACCACCAACAACAACAGTTTTTATGAGTGTAAAGTTCGTTGGGTCATTTACTGATTCTGAAAATAAGTTTTTCTTACGACATTTGGCTAATGTCTCCTGAACTTTACTTTCTGCGTAAAACTATACATGTATGTTGTATCCGTATAATAAAACGATTAATTTGATATGTAGGTTCCTAACTTAATATAGCATATTTGAAATTTGACCAAAACTTCACTCAAGGTTGACAATTACTTCCGGTTAGGTCAATCGTCCAATTATTTTCTTGACATGGCTAAACCATCAATGCACCTAAATATGGCATAAACGCATTTCAAAAACAGAAAAGGAACGTCTTTGCCAACATATTCTCCGAACCATAATATAGAAAGTAGAGAAGCGACAGTAGAGAAAGTAGAGTAGTTGGGGGAGCGGGTTGACGCAGCTGTAGTTCCCTCGCCTTGCACCAATGTGGTCCCGGGTTCGAGTCCCGTGCCCGGCGCTTTATAAATGAATTTGGTTTTCAGTCCATGCTCGCTTCCGCAGGTTTTTCTCCGGGTACTCCGGTCTTCCTCCTGCATTCAAAACTAAATTTAAAAAACATCTTGGAGCCCTATAAAAGATAAGCTTCCTTTAGCTTACTTGGTACCAAGTACCAAGTTTCCTTGGCGAAAGCCGAAACAAGGTGAACATATTTTGCAAAAAGTACATCTGTAATAATGTCCCATTTTTATATACATTTTATTTTCTACAGATCTTTCATAATGGCGACGTCTCCAGGAATAGGAGTAACTATGATTGACAGTGGCGATGTGACGCTGGGCAATGTTCTTGGTACAGGGGGTTTCGGTACAGTATACAGGGCTACCCATGTCGATTGGGGACGGGTTGCTGTAAAAAGGCTGTCTGGTGTAAGGTGAGTTGTGGAAGAGGGCCCATATTGTCCTTCGGTTTAGCACCGAATACATTGCTAACGATATTACTTTGGTACAAGTTGGTGTGCACATGCTGTCTATTATGGGAGGGGGGCAGTTCGGTATTCCGACAGGTTATTGATCCGACAGTTTTTTGTTTCGATAGTCTTTTCTCCGACAGATTTTCGTTCCTAAATGTAATTGAATGGGAGTTTTTTATCCGACAGTTCTTTTATCCGACATATTTTTGTTCCCCAAAAGAAAAATATAATCCGACAAGTAATTATTCCGTAAAGGTTTTTGTTCCGACAGTTCAATATTCCGACAGATGATTGGTCCGACGGTTTTAGTTTCGACAGTTTTTTTTTTCTTCGACAGACCGTTTCTCCGACAATTCGGAGTATTAACCTGTCGGAGAAAAAAGCTGTCGGAGAAAAGAACTATCGGAACAAAAAACTGTCGGATCAATTGCTCCAATACAATTTATAAAATGCGAAATCACCAATAGGGTCAGTTTATACTTCTTTTTAAGAAAACAAATATTATTTCAAATATTTGGCGCAACCAAATATTATTTCAAATACACGGTTGCTTATAAAGTTGGAATAAAAATATTTTGACCACTTTTTTATGTAAAGGTCAATTTATGATAAAAATATCTGAAAACGTATGTTGCTTTTGGTCAGATTTGACAGGTAATCTTGTTGGGTGTGAAATGGAACTCCGATTGTGATCAATTTTCTCATGAACTGGTAAGAGGGCAGCAACAAAAATGGGTCAAAAACGTGATTTTAGGTCAAATTTGATTTGACCCCACCTTGGTCAAGGTCACTTCTCTACTCAAGTTGAGTGATCATATGGAATGTCTATCTGTAGTAGAGTGATAAGCAGGTGATTGAATGTCTTGCTCACGCTTGACTGCGCCAAGAGAAATCTTGGAAGCATAGCACAAAATATCCTTTAACGCCACTCAATTTACAAAAATATGGTTGTGGTGAACGTGGAATGGTCCCTGACGGTATATGGCATCAAAACCTCAAAACTTAAAGGAAACAAACGATTTCTGAAATATACTTTAGCTGCCTTGGTTAAGTTTTCTTGAGAAACCGTGAACTCGCCGTTCCGTCTTTTTATTTAACGCTGCAAAATAACCTACTCATTGAATTATGGTGCCACTTTAAGTGCTGATAAAATATCATAATCATGTTTTAGTGTCTATGCCCTGTTTTGTGATCTTTTGGTGTCTGCTCTGTAAGTTTAAAATACATTGATCAATAGTAACCAAAGATGTTCTTTATTAACATGATAAACATGAATTACAGTGGTAAACCCATTTGAAATGGAGTAAAATTGAGTCTTCTTACAAAATTCTCGTTTTCTCAAAGATGGCTGGACAGATTTTGCTTAAAATATCCCCCGATGAAGGACTAAGCTGTACTAAAAAGGTTTTAATTTTTATGGTTTCCGTGATATGATCAAAAACATAAGTAATGCATTTTTATTGGGACACACTGTGGAATACATGTTCCATAATGTGCACATAAGGAATATCGTACAAGAACAGTGTTGTTATACTGTATGTAAGTAAAATTGTTCACCTGACTGATATTTTAAAAAAAGAATATTTTGATGAGCTTAAAGTGGGTAATTAAGATACATTTTTTTCATTTCATGCCAGGATGACAGACGGTCATCAAAAAGAGGCAGATAAAATGCTCCGATCATTGACATCACCGTATCTTGTCCGGATTATGGGTTTGATTGAGCATGGCAAAGGAATTGACATTGTAATGGAGTTCTTTGACAACGGATCACTGAAGGAATTCGAAGAGAAGTACATGAAATGTGATTGTATGGCACGGAAGGTCAAGATGATACAGGACATTGCCTATGGGATGAATTTTCTACACACCTTAAACCCACCCATTACTCACTGCGATCTCAAACTAGAGAATGTGTTCGTCGGGAACGGTCTTGAAGCAAAGGTAATGTCAGCTAATCGTGTATTGTTGATCATTTCCGTTAATTATTACAACAAAATTAAAGATGTCGGAATCTGAACAAAATACAACAATCATGAACCTGTGTTACTTTCAAAGTACACAAAAATCACCAGTGACATATTTCTCCCTAGGTCACGTTAGCAGAAACACATGGTAGGCAAACTCACCCCGAGATCCAACTTACCCCCACCGTCCCCTACAATATTTGGGATCAAATCGATCCGATCATCCGAATCTTTTCAAATCTAATTTCAAATTTTAGTTTTGGATAGGGTTTTAAATTGAACGAACGAAAAGCCTCAAGTGTATACTTGAGAAGGATAAGAAATGTCCCACAGCGATAAACTGCGTATTGACTTTATATTAGATGTTCAAGTTGGTATATCGCTGTTCGAATTGATTATATAACTGAAGATTGTTTTTCCTTATCTAAGTAATCCTAATTTGATACCTGCCATATGCTATATTTGCATAGCTTATTATCCGTTATACTTGTTTAAGTTGTATGTGTGTGTGTGTGGGGGGGGGGGAGGTGGGGGTGGAAAGCTCAGAACAAATGACTAAAAAGTTAAATGATACTAATCAAAATTTTGATGAAAGAACTTCAATGCACGCGCACAGACTTGGATTTTGAGAAAATCCTGAAACTGACTCATTGAACTCATGACTTATAAAGCATTGACAATTGAACATACGAAAGCTAAACTGACCCAAGTCTACGCTGCCTCACCCATACAAAAGGAAGTGATGACCAATGCCAAATATTGATTTTTGAATGGCAATTATATTCATCATTTATATACTTTCTTTGGTCTCAATACTCAGTGTCAATAGGGAAGCATGGACTTAGGTCAGTTTAGTATTCCTATATTAAATTGATGTATTAAAGTGAAACTGCGTAAATCATGTGCTTAGGCAGGCGCGAAATACGATGACCTATTAGGTACTAATTGGCTTAGCTCTTTAGCACAATCAATTGAACGTCACTTTTCATGGATGGTTTAAACGTGGTATACAAAAATAATTTGTCCCGGAATATAACTAATACTGGGGATTAAGTTCACTGTCTTTTTATGTTAGTGGGCAATTAACAGGGTCATTTATCACATCCACCGCTCATATTTGTATATGACTATTATATTTTGTTAATGTTGGCCCGTATTTCAGAAAGGTGTTTAGCTAAATCAAGGTTTAATTTATCGTCAAGAAAGTCCAGGGATTAGGCATGTTGGAAAGAATTTGTCTTGTTGATTGTGTGCGTTTTTCTTTCTTGAATGAGTTTTTGATCAATATGACATAAATTGTGGTCATTGCACTGAGCTTTGACAGCAAACTCAACTCACAAAATCAGTGTTATAACATATTTATTATCTATGCAAATATAACATGTGGCAGCTATTGGACTAAGTGAGTTTTGGAAAAACACTCTTCAATTAGGACTACTTTAAAATCTCGATATAGTGCACCTCATGTTTTGCTCATAAACGTGTTCCTTATACCACAATATCACAATACCAACAGGTCTACATCACTAATCAGATGTTAACATGAAAGTTACATTCGTTATATATCAGGCACAGGCTATCAATTTCATATCTTTTACACCATATAGAAAATATGGCACAAAATGGCAACTGGGAAAAGGGGCACTATATTGAGATTTTAAAATATATTACTTAGATAACCTTTTAATGATATCAAGTGTTAAGTTTTCCCTCTGTGTAATTGGGACAATACTGCCCGACCAC
>JXSR01S006593.1:26715-42200 GCA_000969725.1 Ophiothrix spiculata
AGTAGCTGGATAATGCTTACATATATGATACATATATATATATAGAAACAGATAGTTCAAGAAAAAAGCTTAGATTCCATGCGTTATACAATTTTCTTGTGAGCCTAAAATGTATACAAAACTGAACAACTAAACTGCTCGCGCGTGACTCTTCGCGGCACACGCTCGCTGCTTGGTCACTAAATGGAATAGATCAGATGATGATTTTTGTCACAGGAATGATTGGTGCGAAGGATCTTGACAATTTCTATGAGAACCCTACTAAAGCTGTGCATAATCTCTTTTGATTTCATTTTTTGTCTGCATTTGCGGATAGTTTTATGGATTTCTCAGCTTGGGGATTCTTTCCTAAGTAATGTATTCTACTGATGAGCTCATATTATCTTGATACGCCTCGAGAAATGTTAACACATGTCTAGCGCTGTGTTGTCTACGGATGAGATAGGCTTTATGCGAGTTAACTATGTATAAGATGTAAGCCGAGTTAATTTTGTGTAAGATGTAAGCCGAGTTACAGATTATGTTGGCTGGAAATCATGGACTGTATCAGGGCCTGGCATTTTCACGTGCGGGTATGGATGCCATTCAGGTATAACAACATTAGGTAATGTACGTCGTGATCCCCTTTGAGCAACTACCGCAATAATGATAAACGAACCCATTACCTCTCCAAGTACCAAAATTTGGCAAATATTTAGACAGTATGCGATGTAACTCCTAAAAACTCCTAAATAACGGCATAGTCTTCAAATCAGGAAAAAAACCTTGCCACGCCGAATACCGTAACTCGTCATTGTTGTCCTTAACTCTGTTTTAAATACCATAATTGTTATTTTTTCTAGCATCATAAATATGCGGCAAGAAAGCGAGATTGAGAGCAGCCCTATCCGTTCCTTTACTGTTTCTTTTAACAATATAATGCTGTGTCAGTTTAACAGAGGAAAATACAATAAATCGTCTGAAACATCTATAGGAATACAGTGTAAATAAATAGTGGCACTCACTTCATAGTTACAGTACCAATTGATAGGAGTACCCTTGGGGATACTATGTTATATTTGTCATGTTGTGACGCGACTAGAGTGGAATCGATTGCTAGATTTTAACCTAAGC
Source organism: Ophiothrix spiculata (assembly GCA_000969725.1). NCBI lineage: Eukaryota > Metazoa > Echinodermata > Ophiuroidea > Amphilepidida > Ophiotrichidae > Ophiothrix > Ophiothrix spiculata. The sequence continues at coordinate 27,829 of JXSR01S006593.1, forward strand.
TTTCTCGAGGATAACTATGTACTTGTGCTTACGGTCTTCCCACTTACAGATGTGTAAATCTCCGTGGGATATAGACAATGAAAATATAGATATAGTTTAACTAAATTCCGAATTTTTTCCCGGCATTTTGTTTTGTTCGATTATGTAGAAAAGAAATGTCTGTAATAGTTTGCGAAATGTAGAAGAAAGAGTGAGTTGTATTTGCTGAAAGATGAGATAAAAGCAAGATTATACCATTAAAAAACCGACTCTTTAATAAAATTCCCATCATCCACCTGCTATTAACAAATTGGGGTATTTTATCCTTCTATTATCATCCTGTAAAAATCAAATCACTTTATTCACAATATCATACATACAAGTTTCATAAAAAAACCAATAAGATAACTTAGAACATGACAATGATATTGTGGGAATGGTCAAAAGGCCAAGAAGGCCCGAAGGGACCATCCCCTGAAAAACAATGTTTCAAACACACAAAACTCAACTTAAAAGGGATACAAAATACATACAAAAACCAAACAAAGCACTTAAAGGGGACAACATGACAAGAAACAAATATAACTGGCAATAAGGTTGGATTTATAAGTATTTCTAAAGTTCTTGACTGATTTGCATCTTTTTAGATTTATGTCCAAAGTGTTCCATAAAATTGGCCCTGTTGTACGAATTGCACGATCTGAGAACTTTTTCTTTGTTTTGTTGATACTATAATCTGAAGCATTTCTAGTTTGATACCTATGAATTTGGTTATTTTTAATGAAATACTCGGAAAATATACCTGGGAGGCGCTCTGTTTGATGTTTGTACATAAAAATACCAAGTTCCAGCTTAAATGTATCATATATATTTAAGACATAAAGGAAAGAGTTCACATTTCAATGAAAGCGCCCACAGTTAAGTAGAATATCTAACTTTGATATTGTTGTATTCCCCGTGTGTGCGCTGACTTACACTGCTTCATACTTCGAAAGCAGATATTTTTACACAACCCAAAAAAAAAATGATATCATTCATATGATTTCCAAATATTATTATACCTGCACAGTGACCGTGCTAACTACGACAAACAAAAAGAAATAGCATTAAAACAATGGATTTGAGTGTGCTTTCTTGTCAGTATTTGCATAATTGTTTATTACCATCAATAAGAGTTTTATCAACATTTTATAATATTCAACAAACATAGACTGTTGCACAATATGGTTACAGTTGATAGCGTGCTACGAAAATCTAATTAATTATATTAATTTAAAAGAGGAAAAACGGGAACATACACCTGACCAAATGAGATTTACCCGTCAGGCGTAGTAACAGGAGATACACATATGTTTTGAGTAGACTAATCACATTATTACCACACTGTAATATCCGCTAATACCGGGGTCATCCGCTTGATGCAACCGTAGTTGGTGGACAATAAACATGAATTTCAAATCAAATTTAGTTCATGAAATGTTACAGATATATTGCATGCATTTTACAAACTTATTTGGTGTGAATCAAAATCAAACAGATGACGAAAGTTGAATTCAGTCCAACTATTCACGACGTGACAAAGTTGAACTTGCGCACTTGAAACGTTTGACCTCTTCGCGACTTTGCGACCATCCACGATTGACATTCTGAAACCAGCTTATTAGTATAGCTTCATTCTGCTTTAAAATGCCAGGATTAGGTCGGAGGATAAATTCACCTGCAGATTTTTTAATAGAGACTTATTTGAAACACGAACAATTATTTGAACCCCAACCCCCCGATGTTCTTTTGCATTTTGATGATCTGATGCGCACTTCAAAGGGAATGGAGTATTGTCAACCATTATGATATGATGTGGAGTCTGTTTGTTTATTTTATACTAGCTGATTTTACGAAACTCTTTGTTTTTTATTTTTTGTCTTTTCAGTTGTTATCAAAGAAGGCGGCACAAGTAGCAGCCAATCACAGGCGGGTATTGCTGATGGTTTTCGAGCATGCGTAATGAGACCAGAAGGAATTACGCAAATCTTTAGTAATGGGTACACTCTTGTCGAAAATTTGATGACAGTCACAAAGTGTGTTAGTGTATGCACTGAAAAGGTTAGTCATTTAGGTGCTCTAAATATCTAACTTCCCTCCTGTTTCAGGGGTTGTGTTACTTTGGTTAATGACCATTTATTAATTTGCCTAATTATTCGAAAACAAATGTGGGTAAATTGCATGCAAAATAGTCTTGTATGTACATTTTGCATTTGTGAACCAAATTACAAAATTGACGGTCATTAATAAGACCAACTTACACCACACAGTACCTTTGAGCCTTTGAAACTTGGTCAAATTGTATCATCTAATTTGAAAAAAAATCAAAATTTTCTTTTTAACAAACTCGTCAGATAACACTTTGGATATGATATTTTTAAGCCTTATCATATACCGTCACGTATGAAATATACGAATAATATAAGAATCGCCGTTAGAAAACATTTAGTGTTAAGTTCAAGAATAAATTTGAGTCAAGACAACCAGAAATTTACTTACTCGGAGCAACCGACGTTGCGGAAATACCATCGTCCTTCAGCTGGGTTGCTCCGAGTAAGTAAATTTCTGATTGCCTTGACTCAAAATTTATTCTTGAACTTATATCAACCCAGATGAATGAGAGTATACACTTTCGTTTAGTGTTAAGATTTGTTTATGCAAAGCCTTTCGATTGTTTGGTGTATTGAGGTATGAACATTGTACCTGTTAAGTGAATGTCACAAAGTCAATTTTAAACTAGTGTATTGCGTTAAAGAATAATCAGTTACACACAAGGGAAAGCTAAGCCTACACATTGTGTCTGCATGGTCTGAATTCGTCGTAGACATAAGGTAATTTCATTTTAAATTCAAGTTTGCTACATTATAATACACACAACGTACGTTTCCGGTTCCTGGTTCGCCACGAACGTATGTTCATGGCTGCAAGATAGTAAGTCAGTGTGTGCTTTTGAATTTGAAGTGTTGCGATTTCAGCTATAAGCGTTTCTATTCACCTTACAAACGGTGAAACCATTCAACGGTGTATGCCGCAAATATTGCACTGTTAGAATAATCAACATCCCAACAAGTTTTAGGCTTGATGTGTGATCATCTTCAATACGTGAATATCCAATCATGCATTGCTTTTTATGGGATTGTTTGTATAGGAAATTATATGAGTAGTTAGTGGTGAAATGTAAATAAATCAAAGTTAATTCTTGTGATGCTGCATTTAGGGTATGTTTCGTCACTAATTACTCATATTACTTGTACAACATTTCCCACAGGAATCGATGCGTGATTGGGATGTACATGATATCTTCTCTTATGAGATGGTTCAACTATACATCTCGTCTGAATCAAACCATTTTTAGCCAACAAATTGCACTAAGCATATCACAACAAATGAAGATTTCTCCACACATTTAAGTTGATTTAAACTAGCAGTTTCCTTTTTGTCATGGCAAACTTTTCCCTTTCTTTTACCTTTTCAGGATTTTCCCACGGCAGTACTAGGGCGTGGCCGTGAGTGTCACTGTGGATATTTACAATCCACATTTAACATGAAAGAGACGGTCCCATCTGATAAATGCAATGTGCCTTGCGGTGGTTCAAACGAATATAACTGCGGGGGAGAAAACTATCTATCTGTGTATCAAACGTCTGCCGAAGGTAGGTTTTACCTATGTTTTTTACCAATCTGATAAATGTAATGTGTCTTGCTTTTGGTTAATGCTAATGTAATTGCGGGTTGAGACTACCTATTCTTTTATCAAAATTCGACCGAAGGTCATATTTGATTTATGAAAATATGCAAATGTCATATAAAATCATTTATGATATTTGTAATAATTGAAAGTCCATAAAATATTTTGGTGTGATAAGTACGTTGATAAAGAATTGCAAAAAGGTTCGTTTTTACAGGAAGACCCGAAGATTTATTTGCTACCACCATTTTTTGTCCCACTTTTTAAAGACGCAAACATTTTATAGGGCCTTTTTAGAGACAGTCCAGTTTTTCGTGCCCGAATGTCATGAATGTTCCTTTCTTCAGAAAATTATCCGCAGATGTGTTAGAAAGTTTAAAGTGGTTATTTTGGAAAACCCCTTTTTAGAAACTTTCTAAATATTATGATTGGATATATAGTTTACCTTGTAAGTTGGCCTTTAGATATCGAAGATACCTTGTTAAAACCAAAACAGAGTTGCCGGATTTTCGTATATTTGATGCCAACAGGATTTCACATAACAGCACATATGCCACATTTCCAAAAGTCAGGTTATGACCCGTCAAATGTTTTCATGGAGTAAAACGTACAAACGCGGTCAAAGATCAGTAAGCCCTATATTTCCTGTGGATTGTCCTCAGACTATACAGATATATTTCATATCTCCGATCAGTTTCCGGAAATTAAACTTTGCTGGTGTTTTCAAGTAAGCAAGTTACGACCCTGACACGTATTCTCACCTATAGCGCAAAATGAAGTTCACTACATTTACGGCTTGTTTAAAATGGACGGTCACATATATTTCTTAATTGCACACAACACACGCACATATGTATTTCATATATCAATGAACTCTTTTATCACCTGTTTCGTCATTAGAGCGGAAAATTTATATCCTCAATTTTCTTCATGGTAAGATAGAAGATCAAATACACAGGTGTTTTCCCTATTCTAGGTCATATTGCAATGTACTTTTTGTTTATTTGATACAACACAAATTAGCAACTATGATTGTCAAGCCCCCATTCCCGCATCATTATCAAAATAAGAATAAAAAAGTTGCAGAAAAAATGAGGTTTTGGGAATTTTTGGGAGTGCTTTCTTCGTGAGACTATTGAGTAATACTACAGCCATTAGATTTAGTTGCAACTAAACATAAGTCCGAACGTAATTTGTTTTCAACGCTTTTTGCAGATTGATTACTTAAAAGCTGCGGGGCATATATGATGGATTTGAGATTATGTCGACCAATATAATTTTCACTTTAGTTTTGTGTAGCGAAATTTGCATCGTAATTTTCTTATGCCATTTTGCAATTTTACTTTTAACTTGTAATATGGATAAGTTTAAATATGAGTCATTTTTACATTATACCCGGAATTGACACTTCAATGATGTTCAACAGATGCTTGTAATTAGCACCATGTTTCAGAAGATGCGTAGAGACTATCTGTCAAGATCTAATTTGTAATAGACCATACATGTCGTTTATGATAGAATGAATCCATATCCCAAATGGGCTCCAACGGAGGATAAGAAACTGGACATGAAATAACATCCTCGGAACCATCGAGTTTTTCATCGTGCGATTTTTAAGTCTTTCCATTATAACAAAATGCAAAATAATATTTGCTTTGGATTGACTCAAAATCCTGATAGATTAATATTTCAAAAAGTCAGATCTCTTAATGACAAAGGTAAAACACTGTGCTCTGTGAACATAAAGTAGGACTACTGGTGGATTTGATTACTAAATAGAGTCATATGGCCTGCTTATGAGTCCTAGATTATTGCATAGAGCATAATGATCCTGCTATATACCCTATCTATCTTTAATCAATGCATTTAGGATCTTGATAAACGGATAGGGAAGATCTAATTTCAAAACTGATTTGGTTTATCATGTGTATGCTTATAGGCATTTTGCACAGGTAGTTTCATAATAAAAAACGATCGTCAAATGCATTATTGTTTATTATATTTAGAACTATATTACTCAACAACAAACGTATGTGTGAAACCCAAAAAGTGAAGTAATTTGTGTTTTCTCAGCGCCAGATAGACCATATATTCTTTTTCTTTTGAATATACATTTTGAACTATATAGAGTCGTAGAATGATTTATAATCGCCACGTACTTAATCTTTCTCAATATTCAATTTAACTTATATTCAATGTGGTTGCAACAAAATTAGCCCAAAACAATACCAAAATCGTGAACGAATCATGTACAAAAAATATTAATACGCAGTGATCTGGTCTTAATCACTAATCATTACTAGTCTCTTACCTAATACAAAACAACAGTTCACTATGTAGTTAAATATAAGGGATCTCGTATTAGCATTTTGAGTCTTGATTGCTTGCTGCATACTTCAAGGTTTATAGGGTACACATGGCGAGTTTAAAAATGTTTCTTGTTGTTGTTTTGCTTACTCCCCTTCCCCATGTGTCACCCGCTCTTAAAAATGAAATAATTTGTAATTTTTCAGAGCTAAATATTTTTCTTTGGAATGTATATATTCTTTTCCCGTGTCCGTGGAAGGTTTAATTTAATTTGTTCACATGCATGGTCAAATAGGGATAATTACTTACCATGGTTGACAAACCGTTCCCATACCGCCCCTCATTTTAAAATTGACAATGATTGAGAAGTGCAGTTCGTCCCTCGCTAGTTTCTTGTCGTCACCTGTCGCTCTGTTGTAAATTAAGAGGCACAGGTGAATTGCGGTGATATTGATTAAGGTACGTTAAAGGGCAAATATGTCACAAAGATGTAACCCAATTAAAATAGTAAGTCTGCTTTGAGAAAACTCTATGGGTTCTACGAGTAAAATACAAATTCAACACATAATTGTTGGAGTTTGTACGCAAGTTGCATCATTATATGAACTTGACATACATATCAAAACTCAGTATCCAAAATAGCGAGCAAAATAAATTTCTTGTTTTGCTGTAAATCATGTCATTAATCTAAACAATAAGAAAAATATTTTAAACAGAAGAATCTAATCCATTCGAAAAAATAACTATAATATATTAATTTTTTATATTAATGATATTCAACAATACCCTGTAAATGGACTGATGCGTTAAAAGCATATTGATGTTCGCGAGCTATATCAACCCAAATTTATTGAATTCCAATGAAAACACGAACTTTCACCTGAACAATGCAAGGCAGGCCTAAGTACTCACTTCAAGAGAAAAGAAGGAGTAAACACCTGAACAATGCAAGCCAGCCCTCGCAGGCCCAAGTACTTACTTCAAGAGAAGAGAAGGAGTGAACACCTGAACAATGCGAGTCATTTATCCCAGGTCTCAAATGAAACAGTTGGTCCTGTCGAGCCTTGGAAATTCCTAGAGGGAACGTACACCTGAACAATGCAAGCCAGCCCTCACCGGCTTAGGTACTCACTTAATCATGTTAAAGGGAAAAGGAGTAAACGCCTGAACAATGCGAGTCATTTACCTCAGGTCTTAATGAAACAAGGGAGCGTACACCTGAACAATATGAGTTGGTCCCGTCAAGCCTAGGAAAAGAGGGAACGCACACCTGAACAATGCAAGGCAGCCCTCGCAGGCCTAAGTACTCACTTCAAGAGAAAAGAAGGAGTGAATACCTGAACAATGCGAGTCATTTATCTCAGGTCTAAAATGAAACAAGGGAGCGTACACCTGAACAATATGAATTGGTCCCGTCAAGCCTAGGAAAAGAGGGAACGTACACCTGAACAATGCATGCCTATGGTATTCGCCTAAAGGATAAAAGGGAAAAGTCCGAATACGTCATAGATGCGTGTTACATATGGGGATCAATGGTTGCCATGCCCGGGCATCCCTGCTAATGGTGTGCCTCGCTTGGGGCGCCAGAGGTCATTGATTCGAATCCCGGATAAAAAACGAAAATCAATTCAGGGTTAGAGAATGTACACATGCATGAACAATGTAAGTCAGCCGTCTGAGACCAAGTGTACGCTAATATGATTATGGCATATACATATTACAAAATAGTCTCATTATATTTCAAATAAAAGATTTCATTTTTAATGATTTTTTCTCTCTCTTCTTTTAATCAATTTATATTTGCTTTCAGTAGTTAAGTTGTGTTATTACTATATAGGGTCTCTAATGAGAATATTGATATAGAACGTGACATCAATTGGCAAGCATTGTAGGTCTGTTAACACGATTAATATGCCAAAGTGTTGGTTTTCCATTACCCGGCTCTACATTTAGGAACATTTAACACTGCGTTGGTAATGATACGCCATCGCAAACAGGTAGAGCTGTCACATAAATTAATATTTTGATTAAAACTGTGGTTGATAAATGGCCCACGGCATGTAGAGTTATTGCAGATATGTTGATGAAGATATCGCATGCAGATATAAGACGACTTTAATACCTATATTAATAATGCTTGCACTGTAAACAAAAATGCACAAATTTAGTGACTGACTTTGATACAAACATGTGTTGGGCGCCAAACCTGGTACGTCCACTCATCTTCATATAGACCGCATGATTGCTACCAAAATTACAGAAAATAGGGTTAATTTGAGTACCAGCACATGTCTGCGGTCTTCAGAAATTGGAAAAATATGGGTGTTCAATTGTATAAATCTCCGCAAAATTGAAATAAAGGGGTACACGCTTTTGTCTTTGTTCCCGGCTTGAAACTTTCTGGGTTTTTCTTCACGAAACACCGAAATATTTCTAGTTCAGTAAAATGTACTTAGCAATATGCTGCTTTATGAAACCTTGTTCAGAACTTGTCAAAATGGGGGAAATTTTCACATTTGCCCTAGGAATTTTACGTATTTGGTGTTACGATAATTGTCAGCGCAAAGGCTTGTGACTGTTTCGCAGGTATTACGGTCTTTACTGAATTAAAGTGAGGTAAAATATTCAGCATGGTTAAAGTGGTGTTTCCGCGTAAAATTGTGATCTGTACGGCTTGCTATACTTGAGTGCGAGAAAGGCGTATGGACCCAGGTATCAATTGCATGTTTTTCAGCAGCATTCCTGCAACCTAATATCTCTACAAGACTAGAAAGGTGTTTACCATGTAATCAGAAGAATGTCAACATTGCACATAGCAACGTCACTCGGTGTAAAACCTGAGAGAGAGGACGGGTTTATTTTTAGGTACTTTGATAATTAGGCTTTTTGCACGTGCGTCTAACGTGCTAATGATGTAACTTTAGAAACTTAAAGGTACACTCATGGGTTGAAATAAATTTGTTTACAGTTGACTATTGTGAGAGGAGGGAACAATTTGCTTTACCTAGGAGGGCAGTATTTGATGTTGAATTATAAAAAAACGAAATGAGGTCATGCTTTTTAATGTGGGCACCCATAAAAGGTGGATTTGTTACATTGAGAATGATTTATGCATAAATTTTGTCATATCTTTTCAGCAATCCCATGAAATGTTTTAATTTTGGTATCATTTTAAAGACAATTTATTTGACTTTCAAGAAATTAAGAATAAAACCCAAAATGAAGTGATTGAGTAGGCTTAATAACCTGTTAAAGCTAATTAGCCAGGGTGGAGGCGGGTGTGGATGAGGCATCATAAAAATTGTGCATCAATTTTTGTGCATATCTTCTTAAAAATCCATTGAAGTGTCATAAATCTGATTTGATTTCAAAGGCTGGTTATTGTTTATCAAAATCAAGTTGGAATTAACCCGAATAAAGTTGATCATTAACGCTAATAACAAGTTAAAGTCAATAAGCTAATTTAGCCAGAAATCAAAACGGGCATAAATGCGGTTGGTGTGGATGAAATATGTACATTGTGCATCAAATCTTATCATAACTTTTCAATAATTGTATGAAATGTTATAATTTTGGTATGATTTTGAAGATAATGTATTAGTCTATAAAATCAATTAAAAATAATAGCCAAATAAAGGTGTTTATTATCTCTAATCAACCATTACCAGGAGGGAGTTAGGTATGGATGAAGTGAGTGAGTTGTAACGCAAATGGGCCCGACCTCAAAAATTATGACCATGAGAAATGAGATTCTTATCTGAAATGTCTCACTTGGTCAGAGTTCTGTTGATTTTGGTGGTCGATAGCGCTTGATCATGTTGATGATAACTCATTGTGATTATCGTGTGCATGAAAGACCAGTATTGACGAGCGGCGAGTGATGTTCATTGACAAGGTCCGAATGCAACATACGGATAAAAGATCAAATGAGAGAATTTTCAATTAGTCTATTTGACATCTTAGAGAGATGATAAGACGAGAGGAAAATATATTTTACTTTATCTATAGACATCTTTACAAAGATGTACAGAAAAGATTTAATGTTAAATCCTTGATTTAATCCATCAACTTCATATAGGATAAGGTATAGAACATTTATTCATCTCATTACCCATCTCAAAGCTTTGAAAGCGTACCTCGACGAGGAGAGACCGATTAAAGAAAGTCTTATTTCCCCTTCCCGAATAAAAGACAATTTACCAAAAAATTATCAGCCTTTCTATAGAGGTGACGCCTTTAAGTCTGTATGTGACCATAATGTTATTCGTATTATATCAAAATGTTAAATACTAAGCATCTGGAGTTATTTGGAAGTTCTAAATTATGATCATCATTTGAAATTAGCGACATGATTCCCTGTTACAGTACTTCATTGCAATATTGACAGTTAGATCAATATTGAACACAAGACGATCCAGATTTTATTCAAAGCAAAACAAATCTTTTCCAGCTGCTCACGGTTAATGTCATTCTAGTACATAATGAAAAGAAATTCCCCTACGGAATACCTCATCGGCGTTGTACAATAATTGTTTTTTACTTAATGTTAAGTGAACGCCACTAAATCCATTTTGTTTACTTTTTACATCGTCTTTAAATCGTAATCTCAGTAAATTCAGGGCAACACATTTGTTTGTCGCGTCAGAGGGTCCTAACCGTCAGATTAGTAATATTCGGGGAGAGGGCCAGGGTGACTTAAGGGGGGAAAGCACATCACTCATTTTTGCATTTTTGCAAATTTATTTTGTACCATAACTTTTGAACAAAGTGCTTAAAGTTAATAAAAGTATACATTTTCAGAAAGGAATTTTCACAAGGAACATGATGGTGATGTTGATTTTTAACCAAAAATCACATTTTTTGAGAAAATCTCGAAAAACAAATTTTTTTGCCATTTGGGTTTCCAACCAAGCTAAAAATAACATTTTTTGAAAAAATGGCCTAGGAATGGGTATTTTAATTTTATGTTGCGTCTTTTTTACTTTTTTGGATTTTGGCCAATTTTTTGATTTTCATCCCAAATAAGGTCAAAAAATGGCCAAAAATTGAAAAAAGTGAATTTTTGATTGTCTAGCGGTCCAGCCATAATGAGTTCTTTTTGTTTTTCAAACTAAATGATGCCATGCATGGTCAGTTTATGGAAACATGACCTTTCCCTTGGAAGAAATCACATTTGCAATCTGGCTATAAGTTCTTGAAAGTGTAGTACTTTTATTGCATAGATATCTATTCAATACAAAGAGCTATTGACTGCTTTGCATATGCAGTAATGTAAACTAAACAGCACCAAATCTAGTCGTGGTCTGGTTGATTATGCAAGATACATCAGAAGTGCCCGTCTATTTGTTAATTTTCAGACCGTGACATTGGATGTGCGAATGTAGTCTCAAAGAAAAACACACCCACACCATAAAACTAACTTACCCAAGTCACCTCGATTTAATCTTGAGATAAAACATCAAATTTCATGCGACATCCATATTTTTGCTAGTTATTTTTGATTTATTATTCTAGGAAAAAACAATCATTATCTTGGCAAAAACCACCACAGACAAAATTGCATTCCTTCTAAAATTATGATTTAGGAAGCATTTTACTCACCGATTTGAAGAGTTTTACTCTTCAAATATATTAGAATCTGTTTGATCAACATGATCAATGTTGAACATTTTTTTGTGAAACGCTACATATCACCGCCAACATTTTAACTCTCTCAGTTTCCTCAAGATTTTTTCTTTTTTGTTTGATTGAGTTCTATTTCAGAGGAGTATTAACCAGTGCAGTGTAAGACACCGTCAGCAGAAAATTATCAATTTCTAAACAGGTGATTTCGATTAGTTTGAGCTGATGATTTCGATAGTACATGCCTTTGATTCGCAGATAATTGGTTGTCTTAATTTAACACAACTTATCTTAAATGCTTTACTGCTTAAAATCTGCTAAAACACGATTAGTTCACATGATGTTACCTCAAACATCTACCGCATAGAATGTTATTTGTTTAAATTTCATGTTTTTAATTACTTTCTGATTAATAATCAAGAAGTAATCTATATGCAATGGTATCGACACCATAAAATATTCTGAGCCGGGTGTGAAATTGATGTTTTACCACAGCCATGATAGAACCCAAGTTTGCCTTAAGAAATTCATTTTCACACAATTAAGAAACATTCCGTGGGGATGGGTACCGATGTATAGGATGATTCTGAACGTATTTCGAGATTACTGAAACCAAGGTATTAATGGTTACCCAAATATCGCAACAATATCCAAGAAAATGGCAAACCATGAATTGTTTAAATCTGATGACGACGATGAGATTGATCAAACGAGAACCATCAAAACTATCAACTAAACATCTAATTTTTACCTACGTTACACATAGTTGGGCCATTTGTCAGCTTTTAGACATTAAGATCTGATACTTTACAGTAGACTAAAAATTAAAAAGAGCATCCGATTTTTTGCATCCTATTTTGTTAACATTTTATGGATCATTTTTGTGTTTTAGCCATTTAGATCAAATACTTTAGACCAATTTAACTTGCGACTTCTTAGACCGGTTTCCTTCGGGTTATTTGTCATTGAAACCTGCCTTTTTAGCTAGCTGTATTGAATTGGGTAAGTGGTGTAATCCTCTTTTAAATTTTAGTAGTCCCATCTGTAGCTATGAAAACGTAATTGAGTGCCATGCCTCGGCACCCGGGAACGCTACATACATTTTGTTTCAAGCATATATTGGCGAATCGTGAGCCTGCATAAATAACCATGCATATGCCGTTAGCAGGCCTGTTGTCGACACTTTTATCTTGTTAAGGCGTTTAATTTGAGGTTTTATTACTACAAGGACAACTCAGGATTCTGCAGAAATCAGCTAGGACAATTCGGTTTCACTGATTACGTCAATCAACGTGGGAAAAATCTAAACTGGATCCATTTTATTTTCTTGAGACCGCTATTTTATACTGTGTTGTCATTGAAATACAGGAATAAAAACAAAATAGAGATTTCATAAATTGTGTTACGTTTGGCATGTGTGGAGAATATTCTTTAAGCACACAAATGTGTCCACGAAGTCTGATGTCGACAGCGGTAAACAAAATCAAAAGATATTTCAAATTAATTGCAATTATTTTCTTTCTTTACTGACTCTAGTAAAGTTGTGTACACTACAAAAACTGTATAAAGAACATCGCATAAATCAGCGTCTTAAGTTCTGCTAATAATGACACGAGTGTAGTTTTCCCATTACCAGGCTCCACGTTTAGGATTCATTTAACACTGATTTGGTGATGATACGCCTACGCTAACAGGTAGAATTATCTCCGAAATTAATATTTTGATTAAAACTGGTTGATAATTGGCCTAGGGCATGTAGACTGACTACGGGTATGTGGATGAAAAGTGATATAAGATTATTTTAATACCGATATTCATGATTGCACTGTATCAACCTGTACCAATCATACAGTGAACGGTACTTGTCTTTTGAGTGCCTGTAAACTTGTGTTTGGAGCTAACACTGGTAGGCCCACACATCCTACGATTTTGACCATATGTTCAATACCAACATCACGGGAAAAAGGATAAATTTTAAGTTTTAAAAATCTATCTACATTTGAAAACAGGGGGATTCATGGGTTTTTTGTTCTGTGTTCCGAGCTGAAATCTTCCCGGCAAAGGGATTGTGTACACAGAATTATATGAATTGCAATACCCACAATATGCATATAAGCAAAAAAAAATACTACTCTGTAAAACCCTGTTAAGAACTTAAAAAATGTATGCTTTATCCTTCAAATATCAACTTGAATGAAGATTTACACAGGTTTTGCGGTTTGATTTAAAATTTATCATGTTTATGGCCTGTTTTATATCATTAAACGCCAAGGTTAGTGAATCTTAGTAAAATTTTGAGTGGTTTCATATTTTCTGATAGCAACCCAATCCCGTTTTGCAGGTATTAGGGTCTTAACTGGATTAATAAAGTAAGGTCAATATTCATTACGGTTTAAGTGATGTTTCCGCGTAAAATTGTGATCTGTGCGGCTTGTTATAATGCTTGAGTGCGAGAAAGGCGTGTCGACCCAGGTGTCAATTGCATGTTTTTCAGCAGCATTTTTTTTTTTTTTATCTTTTATTAGAATTTGAAGCAAACATTTAAACATACACTTTAATAAGTCATATAAAACATAACTTCAATAGAACTTATTTCAAAATGTTAACACAATATAATATGTTATACAATTATACTTAAATAGTGCTTTTGTACATTAGATAATTTTTCTTATTCTTAAAATTCTTATTCAAAATAAAGTAAACTTATTATATTTGGATAGTTGCCATATCTAAATTT
>JXSR01S006594.1:25390-36565 GCA_000969725.1 Ophiothrix spiculata
ATGTTTAAACATCAAAATATTGAAAAACATCAATACCAAGAAATGCAATATCAATCTTTGAAATACGAAACCAAGTTATTTTCAGCTACTTGAAAGATAAGAGTAATCTAATCTCTTTCCAATCTTGACACCCTTCATCTTTAAATTCGTTCGATGTAGCGCCTGGGAGAAAGATTTGAACATCAGTGTACGTCAGTTTCTTTATAGGTGAAAATCAAATCGCAGAACCTCTAACTTGCAAGTTTTACGTTTCTGCAAAATTAAAACGAAAGCAGGTAATTACTTAAAACTTTCCAAATATGTATCGATTGAGTTGAAATATATAACGTGGTAAAAAACCCTGCATAGAGTATATCCTTCTACCTCAGGCTACGAACTTATTGAACACGTTTCGTATTCATGATCTAGAGTCATTTTGTTGTCAGAACTTGCTGCGCAAAGTTTTGACTGCTCAAGCGGAGACAGATTTCATATTTTATGTAGAGATGTGTATAAAATATAATTGTTTTATTGCGTTTGTGCTAGATACTGCAGTATTTTGCTCTACATTCCATCTAACCCCTTTATGATACGTGATCTGTTAGACCAAGCATCATTGTATTATTTTCATTAAAATCGACTAAAACAACCTTTAGTCTGCCTGATATCATAAATAATCAACAGGAAATAATATTAAAGGTTACAAGAAGATCATTTACCTCCTAATTATATTGTAAGCTTGTATCAAAATCGAAATGGCGCCTGTTCTGAGATTCAAAATGGCCGCCAAAATATGTTTATATGCGCAAAAAAAGGTGAGAGGCACTTAAAAAAAGTATCAAAAGCACCAAATGTTCAAAATATTTGATGGAGAATGGCGTAGAGGGTAACAATAATAGCATTTCTTCTCATATATGGGTGTTATCATGTTTTAAATCCAATACAGAGACTGTTCTGAGATCCAAAATGGCCGCCAAAATATGATTATAGGCACAAAAATGGCTCTTAAACGGTATCAAAAACACCGAATGATCAAAATAATCAATGGTAAATGGCTTTGTGGGAAACAGTAAAAGCATTTCTTCCCAAATAAGGGTGTTAGCATATTTCATTTTTACTATGGAGCTTGTTATGAGATCCAAAATGGCCGCAAAAATATGTTTATATGTAGCATTTCTTCCCAAATAAGGATGTAAGCATATTTCACTAAGGATGCTGTTGTGAGATCCAAAATGGCCGCCAAAATACGATTTAAAGGCATTAAGTGTGTTAAAGAGGCTTTCTAACGGTATCAAAAATACCAAATGTTTAAAATAATCAATAGAAAATGGCTTTGAGGGTACAATGAAGTTCAGTTCTTTCTAAATGAGGTTGTTATCATTTTTCAAATTCAATATGAAGTCTGTACTGTGATTCAAAATGGCCGTCAAAATACGTTTTTATGTGCAAAATATTTGATGGAAAATGGCTTTAAGGGAAACAATATTATCATTTCTTCTCAAATAAGGACATTAGCATGTTTCAATTTCAATATGGAGTTTGTTTTGAGATCCAAAATGGCCGTCAAAATACAATTTTAGGCACAAAAATGGGCAAAGTGACATTTACAATGTAAGTGGTATCAAAAACACCAAAATGTTCAAAAATGGCTTTGAGCGAAACAATAGTAGCATTTCTTCCCAAATAAGGGTGTTAGCATGTTTCCATTTCACTATAGAGCTGGTTATAAGATCCAAAATAGCCGCCAAAACTTGATATTAGGCACAAAATGTGTTAAGGTGACTTTTAAACGGTCCTAAAAATGCCACATGTTCAAAATAATCAATGGAAACTGGTATTGAGGGTAACAAAAAGATTTTTTCCCATTAAGGGTGTTAGCATATGGCTGCCAAAATACAATTTTGTGCATGAAAATGAGTTAGTGAATTTAAATCCATTTCAAATCAAATATCAAAAATGTTTCTAAGTCGCTTATATCCATTTCCTTGCATAAAATTTTATTTTTTTTCAGCCATTTTTGTTCAAAGTACAGGCTCCATCATAAATTTTAAACATGCAAACATAATTATATAGGAAGAAAGACTCCTATTGTTATCATCAAAGTCATTTACTATGATTATTTTGTAGATTTGGTGTTTTCGATTTCTCTCAGTTTTGAGTTCTCAGTTCTCTGTGCCTAAAGGCATATTTCAGGGCCATTTTGGAATTCAGTACAGGCTGCATATTAGATATGGAACATGGTCATACCCTTATTTGAGAAAAAATATTTTAATTGTTGCATGTACGCTAAAAGTCATTTTCCATCAGTTACTTTGAACATTTGCTGTTTCTGATACTGTTTAAAAGCCACTTTAACCCATTTTGTGCCTAAAATCGTATTTTGGCGACCATTTTGGTTCTCAGAACAGGCTCCATATTGAATTTGAAACATGCTAACACCCTTATTTGCGAATTACAGCTAGCTGCTATGACAAAGCCACAATTTCCATCGAATATTTCTGAACATTTGGTGCTTTTGACTGTTTTAAAGTGCCTCTAACCTAGTTTTGCACATATAAACATATTTTGGCGGCCATTTTGAATCTAAGAACAGACGCCATTTTGATTTTGATACATGCTTACCATATAATTAGGGGACATATAATCTTATTGCAACCCTTAATGTTGTTTCCTGTTGACAATTTATGATGTCAGGCACTTTCATGGTTGTTTTGGTTAATTTTAATGAAAATCATCTATTTTGACGGTCATTTTGGCAGCCATTTTGAATTTGAATTATGCATATGACATTATTTTGAGTCAGATATATTTTCTATAGCTCCATAAGCAATGTCTAAATGATAATTTTGAACATAGAGTGTTTTACAAGGTACTTTTAGGACATTATAATGAAAATATAGTATTTTGGTGAGAATTTTGGCGGCCATTTTGGATTTATGCTAATTAGCCTACTCTCCGGTGTCGGATTTTGTCGAATTTTGGATATAATATTCAGTGGGGCTATTGTAACAATATCAAACCAAAAAACCTTCTGTTGCAATTTGTTCCAGGTTTACCTATATCTGGATTAGATTTACTAGTCTAAATAGAGTGTATAGAATGAGCAGTTTTATTTAAATATCTACAAGCATTATGCCTAATTTGAAGATTCATTTATTCCATAAAGTTTAAACTCATTTCAAGAGCCATGTTTTTCCCCTATAAACGATTGATTCAATTTCACTGAAACAAAGCTATACTATAAAATGGTTTCCCTAAGAACATCAAATCATTTGAAATTAGTGAGCAACAGACATTAGCAAGCATCTTTGAATTTTATAAAATAAATATAACAGTTTCCAATGGTAATTGAAAATTGAACATTTTTATAAGCTTTAGCTGAAACATGGATTGTTGACGACGAGTTGTTACTGTTTTTGTTTGTTTGTTTTTGTTTGTTCACTTTTATTTTTGTTTCGTTTCGTTTATAAATAAAAAAATATAGTTAGTATTATGATTTTCAATACAATTCGGTTTTTAAAATGTTGGATCATTTTGTCATGCATAATAAGACAAAGTAATATTGTAACAAGAGCATTTTGAATAACATTCCATTCCTTTGGCAATTGTGATTCTAAGCCTAGGAGAACCCAATTTACGATATCATTTTATATATGGACGTAATAGGCGATGTTCTGTTTGAAGTACTATGAGTGGGTTGTCTTACTGAAAATGGTTAACATAGTTATTACACAATGTTACGAATTCGCCGTTCATAATGAATAGACACTCACCTGAAATGTCTGTTGTAACGTCAATAGCGATATTTCAGTCAGGGAAATTTCTATTCATACCTTTTGTTCCCAAAAGCCTATTTAACTGTTTGGAACAAAATAATCACTGTATATATAAATAGAAACCTCCTGGAGATTTCTTTTTTTACCCTTTGTTCCCAATAGCCTATTCAACTATTGGGAACAAATGAATCACCATGCGTATGAATAGACACCTACCCGACTGAAATATCGTAAAATGAATCCCGTTACCAGCTTGGTTGGATGCCCTAACACTAAAATTATCCGTCGTACAAGAAATTAACCCATCTATGTCAATAGACAGTTCGGATGTTACGTTTGATGCTACTGTACCATCCGAACTTTGTAATTCATATGTGTAATAATTGCTTCCACCTCGATTGATGCAATCAATTTTTTGCCTCGAAAATGCTATTGAATCGTGTGTTTGATTGAATGTTATACAGTGGAACAGGCTTTATTTTTCCTAGCCTACTGGTCAATGCTGAAATATTAACTACTTGTTTATATTTCAATGAAACTCTTTTTCTTGCATAATATTTTTTCAACATTACACTAAGAAGATGTAAATTATGTTTCAAATTTAATTTTGAATATCATCATTTACATATAATTAGCATATTTGAAACAAATAGTACGAAAATCTATAAATACCTATTATATTTTTTACAATTTTGACGTTAATTTGGAAATTTTGCAAAACTGGTACTGCGTAACATAATAATATTATAGTCATTTAAAATTAAGATAATTAAGGCCTGTTCCACTGTATTAGTTGGTAACATATATATTTCCACCAGGCACTGATTTGGTGCCTGCGTGCATTTAATAGTATATAAGGCCCGAGGCCATTTACATATGAAAATAAACAAAATTATTTACATGAGGAGCATATGAATATCAATTAAACTATAACTACGAACATAATATATACATATCTCATTTTTACAGTATACCGGTAGTACTCGAATTTCAAGAGCAGCAAACACATAATTTGAGTGCAAAATAATTTCAGATGGTCTCTCCGATACCATTAGAGAGACAAATTTGAGGGTACTGCTCTGTTAGAACGTTGGGCAAATAATTTACCCAACGTTGGTTCAACTATGAACCACCCAACTTCTGGGTAAATAATTACCAACGTTGCGTACAATGTTGGCTAATTACCTAACTGTTGGGTAAAAGTTTTAGCTAATTACCCAAATATCGGGTAAAATTTCATTAACAGTTGGTTAATATTATTTACCCAACAATTGGGTTGTTCATAGTTTAACCAACGCTAAAAAATTGCCCAACAGTATAACAGTGTGGGATGTGTTCTGTAGTAGGATGGAATATATTGGTCACGAAGATCTTTGAAAAAACTACATATGAGTACAAAGTGATACTCATCTTCAATATTTCCATCTCCACACAGATCACATATCCCATCCTCAGCACTGATTTTCTGCCTCCTGCCAATTTCCACTTTAAGGACATGACATGAGCAGCGCAGTTTTGATAAGTAACGTCTTTGAGAATCACTTGACACAACAGAAATATATTTTTCAAGCACAAGTTGATTTTTAAATGAGCGATATGAACTTATTAATTGGGGATCCAAAGGGTTCTGGAAAACATGATATGAAAAATATGGGTTAGGATTCAATGTAAAGGCAAGTTTGGGTAAAATTAGAAGAACACGTACCATATTCTTTAAATGGACCATCTGACATCGTGGTTGCTATTACCGGAGGAGAGTATATTCCCTCACCAGCTGCGTTGATAGCTTTTACACTAAAAGAATAACTTGTACAAGGGGTTAAGTCAACTAAAAAGCCAACCAAATCAGATGTTTCTTTTATAGCAATGATGACGTCACCGACTGCAAATTTATATCGGTAGCGATTTGCGCCACCTCGTTGATTGCAAGGAACTTCATCCCATGTGAAAAGGAACGCGGAAAACGATGCAATAACCTGGATGTTTTGTGGTGACCCGGATGGTGCTGTAAAATGTAAATGTTTAAGCTTAGGAAATGAAAATACGAATACAACTTTCATTCAATACCCAATATATATAATCCATGCAATTGGCACCTGAAAGTGCACAAACTTGATGTTTTATTTTAGTACAGGGTGTCCCAGAAAAAACCTTACAATCATTGCGTGTAGCTTTCTTTGGTTTAATGGATAGTCAGAAATTTTGTAAAGGTTGCAATTTATAGCCAATGAATTGTACTTTAAATACCGTTTGTTTTATTTCAATCGGTAGTGTACGTAAAACGGTATGATTTATCAAATATTTAGGTGGATTTTTGCCTTGTCCAATTTCATGAATATTGGCCATAAAGGGTGTTTCTAAATGGAATAAAAATGGGTCATCTTGGAAAATGTATCATATCTGTTGTATGATGTTATCAACATACGCCCTCTACCGTACGATGAGTCTCCAAGATGGTGGATACTGAAGGAACCACGGTCTCATTATGCCTCCTGATATATTGTGTAATAGACCTTACATCCTTATTTTTAAATCAAAATTGTTCATTTTTTCAGCACAGATAAAGGAGAGTATGTGCATAATAAGTTAGTAAAAGTTGTTATGGTTGAGTTAGTATATCAGTGGCAATACTCAATAAAACTTCATTCAAGGGGAACTTACAAAATCGTGAAATTGGACCAGAAAATGTTATACCCAAATATTTGACAAAGCATAATTTTGTTACACATAGCCGATTGAAATGTAACAAACAGTATCTAAAAGTTCAATTCTTGGGCTATACAATGCTATCATTATATACTTTCTAACAATCCGTTAAACCCACGAAAATTACACTCAAAGATTGTAAAAAAAATTATGGGACACCCTGTACTTGAATCGAACAGAGCCTATTGTAAAACAGTGCATATGAATGAAACAAATCATTCGGCCTACATGGATTTTGGACATACTATAAGGGGAATCGTCTTTAACTTCTATAAATCAAGTTTCCGCGTTTTTAGAATATGGGTGCTTCCAAAGTAACGTTTGTGACCGAAAAATTGGAAAATTTTCCTTTTAAATGGCCACAGAACCTAGCATAAACATTATATCAATGAGTTTGTTTTGATAATGGTGCTCACTGGTGGGATCAAGACATGCAGGTGTTTAAAGATTAAAATAATTGCCAAAATAAAGTTCATGTAACGTTCGGTAACGTTTGTGACCTCGCACGGAAATGGTTTTTTGCTCCAAATGACTTCAAAGTAAAATATCTCTGACATGTTAGCGATTTTTTTATTGCGCTTTTCACAGATGATTGGTAACATATTTACAAAGAATTAATATAAGTGGTAGGATATTCTATTGTCAGTATTTCTTTTAATGCAATGTTTTGTTTGGTAACCTCTGGTAACGTTTGACGTTTTGGTGTAACTTTTTGGTAATGTTTGTGACATTTTTGAATGAAAACATGTGCTCATTCATGCACGGGTAGAAAAAAAATTTATAAATGTCTGATTAGAAAATACTTTTCACATACCGAGTAACAAACGTATGACTGAAACAAATGCTCATATGGTCGAATAAAAAAGCTGATTTTTTGCTTGAAATCAAAAAAGGTTTAGTTTTCACTGCAATAAGCCCTATGGGAGACCTAATTTTAATAGTAAATAGTATACACGTGGATAAGGTAAAGGTGACCGAAAATATTATGAAAAGTGATAGTTTAAAGTGCATCAGTTCAGTTTTTGCTATGGTTACAGGTCAAGGAAAACTTTGTGCTACAGGCACCAATGCAATGGTAAATATGGACATTTTTTTGTATAACATGGTGTTATTTGAATGTTGTGGATTATTTGTTAGATTTGATCAGAAGAATAACTGTTTTGTACCAATAACTAAATATATTCAATTCTCTGATATGTTGCTTTATTGGATGTATCTGACACATAACTACCCATATATTCCAAACACCCTCAGACATCTAACGCAAAATGAGTGAAAAAACACATGCAGTATACCTCGCTCCATTGTGGTTCCTTGCGTGTCTGCAATATCACTTTGACCGAGATAATTCCTGGTATGGACAATGACAGTGTATGGAGTGCCTGGTAGGATGCCACTTATATTCGCATAAGTACCCGTCTTATTCTCCATCTTTATTTCATAATCAAAATTGCACTCTGATTCATACTCAAAATCGACGAGGTATTCCGCGACGCAGTCGTCGTTAGGTGGTGGATCCCATGTTACATAGAGTTTTCCTGACTCTTCATTCTCGGTAACGTGTAGTTTAGAAACACTGAAAGGCACTGAAAAAGAAGAAAATGGCAAGCGTTTTCTTCGAAATTATCAAGAATTATCATTATTCAAAATATCAGGACAGAATTTGAGTATACATATTTTAGTATGCTTATATATGTTAAAAGATAATGTCATCAATAACACGGTATGCTTAAAAAAATACCGTAATGTTATCACTATCACATATAATGACAATTTTGATTAAAATCATTGACGCCATTTTCATATTTTTGAAAATATTTTTACGAGGGTGTGTATTATTACCTTCATCAGGCGTCGAGACTACTGTTTTTGTTGAATCTCCATTCCGATTTATATCATCAATGTCTAATATCACGTTAATTGCATGGACATTTATCTTGTACGTTGCACATGGAGTCAAATCAACTAAGGTTACATTAATATCATATGTAGTTATGTTCCGATTATCCGATCCAGATGACTGTGATATGGAGCTGTGCTTGACCACGTGGAGTTCATAGGAGAGGACGGCGCAGTCGGAACCAGCTGGTGGATCCCATGATACATTTATTGCTGGAGATTCTGAACTCCTTATATCATGGACATTTAAATTGGTCACTTCCCCAAAAGCTGAAAGGTAAATGTACAGATAATTAAACAGATATTAATGGTTTATTACTGAAATCGTTACCTTTTTCTAATAGCCTTGTGTCAATCTGGCAATATACTTGAGTTTTTATTTTGTTTCATATCATTTTCAACATAAGAACATTTAATTAAAAATTAAAGGTAATTTAGTTGAAATTAAACAACATCTAAAAACGTAAATTAACTCTCCTCCATAGAAAAACAATTTTTTTTCCTTTTCATTGTTCATGTGCTTAATGCTCTACCAATCCCTCTTAGTTTGTTTATTGAGTTCAACATCAGCAGCTCGATGAACATGCTACTCGTCCATGTAATACAGAAAATGTATTCCCCATTTTTATGCGATTACAAAAAACACAACAGGCGTAAGCCGTAGTGATAACTTGAGGAGCAGCAAAAATATTATTAAACTTACCCCTCATGCCTTTAGTTCCAATATATTGTTCGACTGTACTCTTCCCAAGATCATTACTTGCACGTACGCTTATCGTGTACGCAAGACCCGGCAAAACACCAGATACTTGTGCACGTGTACGTGCACGTGTACGTGATTCGTCGTTCACCTCTATCAAAACATCAGTTATGTCGCAGTCAGACGGCGAGTCAAATGTTACGTCATATTCAGTCACGCAGTCTGCGTTATCAGGCGGGTCCCATGTCACGGTAAGCCTTGATGAATCTACATGGTCGGTCACATTTAGTTTAAGAACACTCATAGGAACTGGAATGCAAAACATTATCTACACGTGAACTATATACCCATATACCATTGCATATTTAAAAACGTTTGATCCATCAGTATGGACGTGTTAATTTGATTTCGTTTTACTTTTTAATATGAGGCCTCCTAAAGTATGGTACTAGCGCTAAAATTTAACAAATCTGAATGAAAAAATGTGCAACAGTTGTGGTGCTATTTACATGTATGACTGGGCGGTATATTTCCCCCAGTTTATTCAAAGCTAGGTAACTTCTCATCCGTCACTTTGATATAAAAGCCATGGCTTCACCTCTCGCGATCGTAGTTCCAAACAAGCCTCCTTTGTGCACATCACGTAGGAGCATGTGATTTGCTCAAGATTTTCATCTGGTTTAGTGGCTGGTCGCAGTTTGGTAAAGGTTCGTTTACATTGCAACGACATGGCCCTAGACGTACGGTAACGTATTCCAAAATCACAAAATCCTGGACGACAAGCAACGAGTTAAGATGACAAATCAAAGTTTGTTGACGGATAGTAACGAGTGTCAGCGAAACCACGACAACAAGTGACGAGTGGGTGCTGAAAGAAACGCAGACTTACTAATAAATTAAGAGTTTGGCTTGACGTTGGATGACGACTTCTCGTCGATGAAAAACTGTAAGCAACGTAGTGAGGCGGCAAATACTGATTAAGGCTGACGTAAAGGAACGAATGCTAACGACTGGTTACGACAACAGAAACGTTTCTTGAAGTTTGTGCGGTTAGTACAATCATTCCTACTCACATCCCTTCAAGACACTGTTGTTGACAACGATTACCAACGAATTGTGATGACCTATAAACGAATACAGACTGCTACAAACGGCATGGAAACGTCAAAGAACTAAGGGTTGCGGTGGTCAACGTAATCTCAACGACATCAAGTCTTATTCTTTGTCATCTAAAATTTTAAAACTTTTAACTGAAAGCGACCGATAGTAACGACAACCTGCGTATGTTTGAGGCGTGTGCCAACGTGAACTGACTTTAACTAACGAGGACCAGTCCGGTCCAAGTGCCCAAATCGGCAACATTGCCCAAATGGGCAATACTCTTCCTAATTAGGTAATCTGAAATCCAAAACAATCAAATAATGCACCATTTCAACTGAAATAATTTGCTTTTTGTTGGTTGGTTTTAAGCTATTTATTAAAATATATCATGTTTTAAGTGTATTTGAAATATTGAATATGTGTTAATATAATTTGAAATAAAACAACATGTTTTATTATTTAAATCGAAAGATTATAAAACCCGTTCAACTGAAATAATTTGCTGTTTGTTAACCGCACGGTCAAATTTCATTCCACACGGTCAAAACGTTTTAAATTATATAAATAATAAGTGGTGTAAATGAAAACATTCCCAAAGTATGAATTAAGATACAACAAAAGTAAAACCGTTACTTAACACTTAATTGACCAAGGTATTTCCCACCCGTGGGACCCCCCCCCCTTAAAAAACATCCTTCCGGTATGAATTTTACGTTGGAAGTCTAGTCAATGATAAAGCATGTAATAAGAATCAAAATACCAAAAAAAAAATGAAAATCGGATGAACCGTTTCAAAATGGCGGTCTAAAAAAGATTTTTTGTGTCGCATCAAAAATTTTCCCGCCAAAATTACAAAAACCGTGTTCCCGAAGGAATGTTCGCATGAAATTTTCCTCAAATTTGCACATTGCAAGTACAATTACATTGCAAAAATAAAATTAGAAAAAAGTTCGGTTTCGATTTTATAGGCAAAACAAATTTTAACAGCGCCCTCGAAAAATCACTTTATGCTAA
>JXSR01S006596.1:6579-20498 GCA_000969725.1 Ophiothrix spiculata
TTTTCTTCATTGTCATCTTTCTCCAGTTGAAAATAAACTGGATTATCATCTCCTTTGTCATCTTTCCCCAATTCAAGATATACCGGATCAGCATCTGTGGCCGGTTTCTCTAGGGTTAAATATTCTGGACTATCACCACTGGTTGTTTTATCATTTTTACTATCACTGATAGAAGGTGGAGCATTTTGCATGTTGGGATCAACATATGTGTATTCATCATCATTTTCTGGAGGCGCAGTTGGTTTTCTTAACTCTCTTACAGCATCGGGGTCTATGTAATTGTCATCGTAGCTGTTATGATCAGCTTTCTTCTTGAGATCTTGGTAAGGTCCCTGTTTAGAGGAAAATTTTAAGTCTTGGTACTCATCTGACTTCTTAGTTTGCACAGCTGGCACCAGTACTGTTCCATCTGCATAGGTACTGTTGGCAAATTTTACTACAAACAGAAAGAAATCCATTTTTTTTTATAACTTATTTCATGTTGCTGTAAATGTAGGTCTATGTCACCATCAGGCATACTTATGAAGTATTGCATTCAACATAATTTGGTTAAAATTGCTGAGCAAATGAATGTCAACTCACAATGATCCTGAATATATTGTGCAGATAACTTTGCTGGAATGACATGTATAAACTAAATGTCTTAAAACCTCAGAAAATGGCTGTAGAAAGAAGTATGTTTTCTGCATTTCTTGGGCCGGTGTAATGAGACTGAGTGTCTCCCATAACCAGGAGTCCAGGTCTAATTGAACTACACGGAATAAGTGCCAATCGATTATTTATTGATCGCATATGTACAAGTACGTTCTACACAATTTAATAGTAGCTAGGACATTCAGTCACACGGACGCTGTACATGTATTTCATTACACCGGTTTATATTAAACTAGGTTTGGCTTGTCGGCCGCCTGTTGAGAACTCCTTCCCCGTTCTTATCTCAGCTTCCATTTATCGTACCAATGACATAGAATGAAAACTGAAAGCTCTAGTCACCTGATTTCAGTTCATCACATCACATCTTAGATATCTACACTACTTACCATCACCTCCAGAATTATTCTCCTTTGAAAATGCTGCATTCACAGAAGTCTTAGCACTAGTACTGAAATATCAAGAGTTGATAAATGATGAATATTTTGTGATTATCAGTTTTATTCAAAATACTGTGAAATCATTCAAAGTTAAAAATCTAAATCATAAAAGTAGTTGGAAAACAGTATTGGATTTCTTTGAAATAAGTATAAAAAATTGCCTTTTAAGGGCTTCACTCATCATTATGTGCTTATGACGAGTGAGGCCAAAACAAATGTGCAAAGTTATGCAGTTGTCGGGAGTCGAAAATTGTGTAAATGTATAAAATATATGCAATTAACATCTATGTAGTATACAGATGCCGAGTATTATTTTACTCCCTTTTTAAGTTTTTTAACAAGAAATGGTGTAGGTATTAAATTAATCCTAATTCATGAAAGCAGCAATTACTTTTTGTGCTTTCTGTCCTTTCTGAATTAAATATTAAAATACCTTTTACCTTTCTCCTTCGTTTTTGTATCTGTAGTAGCACACACCAAAAATAATCATACCAATTATCACAAATATGCAGACCCCTATGATTACCCCTAATATCGAATAACATGACGATTGTGCTAAGCTTGCTTCAGCAGATCGTTCACCTGATGAACTTGTTGTAGGCGTGGTAGGGATCTTACTGGTTGCATCTGAAAATAAAGTCCCAAATCATTACAGTGACCTTTGATTTGTTTGATGTATGAGTAATTATCTTGTCTCCAATCTTTCAAAACAAAATATAAAAATTATAGTCCTAACTTTCTCAATAACCTCAAACATCACTTGCAAATCCTCATGTGTTGTATATTTGATCAGTATATCTACAAGACTATGACACAACTACACACAAGATTCACCGGAACTAAATCTGGAATTAAACTTTGCAAGAAAAAATACATATCGTCAAACACTTCAATTTTTCTAATAACGCCGTTTACAAGGTCACCCTTATGGGAATAGAACATATCCGCAAACTAGATGACAACGTTCTTCGTGAACGCGAGTCCTATTGGACTTCAAAGCTGAACACCCTAAAACCTTATGGAATAAACTCAACACCATAATCTGCCCTCTATATCTTTGCTCGGGCTTCATACCCCCGTTCTTGCCTCCTCCTGTAATAGCGCCATCCCAATTTCAATACTAATTCATCATTGTGTCTGACGCCACACACAAAATCAAACGTGCACTTTGTGTTTGAGGTGAGTTTTTTTTAAGATTCGATCGGTATTTTTTGCTTTGAGTTATCAAGGCAGCGTTGAAATGGTGAACTAAAATCTAAAACATAAACATTAGAATGACGTATTTTTCTTTTGTTTATATAAAAATTGCAATTTTTGCCTCATTGGAATGCTCAATTTGTAAGTAAATTATGCGAATGCGTATATCAGACAAAATGTAGATAATGTAGATACTAAAAACAGGCAATTCACAGCTCAAACAGGGCGAACTCATAATTCAGTCATAATTCACGCCCGTTTTTTCGGGCAAAACAACGCGGGTTTGTTACATTATCATTCAAAATCAACACAACACATTTATAAAATATTATTTGTAATTCAATAAAAAGTATCAAGCCTACAATCTGTCAAAATTTGAAAACCGGCGAATCGTTCGAACATCATAAATTTTAAGGTTTCGGCGAAAAAGGTGTAAATTTTTCGAAGTAGTTTATTGACGTAATTTTGACCTTGATAATGGACGTGAAATCACTACTAAAGTCTGATGTATAAACTAGAGACTCTATTACATATGTACGCCAAAAATTGTATTATTCTGATATGTGTAAATAGGTAAAAAGTTGCAGTAAAGATGCCGTTGGCAAAAATGGCACCCATTTAGG
Source organism: Ophiothrix spiculata (assembly GCA_000969725.1). Classification (NCBI taxonomy): domain Eukaryota; kingdom Metazoa; phylum Echinodermata; class Ophiuroidea; order Amphilepidida; family Ophiotrichidae; genus Ophiothrix; species Ophiothrix spiculata. The sequence continues at coordinate 9,491 of JXSR01S006596.1, forward strand.
GACTGTTTCAGTAGCCTTAAGCTCAATTTACACAAAATGTCGTTTTCGACAACTTTTCAACTAGCGCGCAACTTTTTCCCCAACCGTACATGCTATTGCCATGAACTTTTGCATGTACTTTCTTTAGACACGTATCTTAAGGATAACCGAGAAGTTAAACGGCAAATTTGTTTTGAATTTTAGCGAAAAAAGCGCTTGACGATAAAATTTGAGTTGGGATAAACTCTGAACTTTTCTCTCTGTGGTGCTTTAGATACCTGTCATATAAAAGTTTCAAGGCAGTAGCATGTATGGTTTTAAAAACATCCGCGAAAGAATACCCTATAAAGTCCGATATGGCCATCGTTGCCATAGCAACCGAAGGTGACACGACCTTGAAAATGGTTTGACACTTCTTTTGTCCATAGTTATATATTGACCAAAAATGAGCACAATAGCTTATAAATATATTACAATAAATCACCTCTGAGTATAGGGCATCACCTTAAGAGACTATAATGACTATTGAAACCTGCTTTTAATCATGCAAACTTACCTGAACATGTCAATTCGTCGCTGTTATCTCTACAATCTGGAATACTGTTGCATCTGTAACCTTCATGAATACAAGCTAAGCCATCCTTGCATCTGAATTGTCTGCCTGTACACAAACCTATTTTGTAATTAAAAGAACGATTATTATATTATATTTAAATCAGAGTTTCACTGCATCTGTAAAATTCAATTGCTTTTACGACTTCTTAATTTATGATCTTTCAGTATCAAATTAGAAGCACATTTAGTAGGAAAATGTTTGAAATTGCAAACGGTATTGGGATGAGGTTGATTCGTCAAATATTTTAGTCAGTTAAAAACTACTTTACACTTCAGTTTCATAGGACTTCATAAAACCTTTTTCATTGCCACATCAGGTTACTGCACTTCAAAAATGGTTGAAATATCATTTATTAACTTGAATTATTTGTGCATGTAGTCTGTAGGTTGCTCCTTTATTCAATTTTATACATTGTATATTGTTTGTTTCATGTTGCACTTTGCGTCCCTTGAAAATTTTGATTTACAAAATGCTTGTTAATTATTATTATTATTCTAAAGTCAATACGAACTTCTGTAAATTGGGAAATGTTTTATGTTTACGTTCAACTTCAACGGCAAATGGACAGCTCACTTGGTTCCTCGAGGAATCATATGCAATTGCTAGGATGGTTGTTTCTCCGATAGGAAGGAATCCTTCGATACGGTGTGCATCAGGTTTAAATGTTATCCTGGTGTCATTTAGTGTGACGTGAAGGTCTCCATCCTCTGCATCGGTAGCTGTTATTCTTACTTGTTGAAACAATCTTGCAAAGTAGTCTCTGTCTGCTTGTATGTGTATTGTATCTTGTGGACAGTTTATTGTTGGCTGTGTGTCTACTTTGATTACAATAATGAAAACGGATTAACAATACTACAATTTCTAACATTATAATTAATTTCATATTTGATACTTAAGTTATATTTATTTTATCGCCACAACTATTTATTGAATGCATATCTAGAAAACCGTACAAGTTAACAATAAATGCTCTTATAAGATTATTTTCTGCATCATATAAGTGTGTTCCTGATTGCATACACAAGGTGTACTCGATAGTAATTCCCCGACGGTGTGTTTGATATGATCACAATCAAAGTCCATCAAATTGCATTTATTGATGTAGTTTGCTTTATTAGTTTTCAAGTTATGACTAAACATTTTAAGGTTTAGAGGCTATATGATGAATGTTGCAACCTGCTTTTAACCATGCAAACTTACCTGAACATGTCAATTCGTCGCTGTTATCTCTACAATCTTGAATACTGTTGCATCTGTAACCTTCATGAACACAAGCTAAGCCATCATTGCATTTGAATTGTCTGTCAGTACATACACCTATTTGTTAATAAAAGAATGATAATTATGTTATAAACTCTGCGCCATGTAAGTTCTTACCCATGATTTCTAGATGCCATATGTATTAAATTAATGTTTTTCGTATAATTTTTGGCACATCAACCAACCAAGTCTCATTGATTTGAATTCGGAATGTATCAAATTCTGCAACCAGCGACACCGATTTGCAAAGAACGGATGATTTTACCAAAATACCACCGAATTAAATTCTCGCTTATTACTGAACAACACACTGAGGGTACAACCATACACACCATGACTTCACACTAGGCTGATTTTGAAAAAAAAATGAAATTTTAATTTTTTTATCGGGCAACCCTCTCATTTTGTCAATAGGGGTAACAAATACCATATTCAAAATTGTATCACTTTTGTTAAATATTTAGTGGGTGCTACCGACCTTTCAACAAAAGTAAAAACATGTAAAGTCTATGGGGTTTTTAGTCATATTTAAAAATATACTCAAAATTGTTCTTTTGTTCAATTGTTTGTACTCAAATGAGAATATGTTGTGATTAATGGTCTATTTAAGGGTAATTCACCAAGAAAATGTAACATACAGTATTTGAGTATCATATCCGTGAAAATGCAATGTTTCGAAAAATTCATCATTTGGGTAGCAACAAAACACTCAACAGCCAACAATATTTAATGCCACAAGTGAAAAACGAATTGATGTTCATGGGAAAATATTTAGTTTATTAATGACTGAAAAGCATCTGTCTTTGTTGGTTAAGTTTTTGTTATTAACCCATCTCCAGCATATGCACAACAAAAATTCAATTATTTCTGCATCAACATTTTACTTAATTTGTGTTTTTTCTGGATCAAATTGAAGGCACCTTTTGTAAACAAAGTGTTTGAAATTGCACACGATAATTGGGATGAGTTTCATTCGTTCTTCATTTTAGTTAATTGAAAACTACTTTATACTTAATCTAATTTCATTTGACTTAAAAAGAAAATGAGCTGCTAAAGTCCACGTTGACTTTCTGTACATTGGGAATATATTTCATGCTTACGTTCAACATTAATGGTAAATGAACAGTTCACTTGGTTCCTCGAGGAATCATATGCAATTGCTGAGATTGTTGTTTCTCCGATAGGAAGGAATCCTTCGATATGTTGTGTAGCAGGTTTAAATGTTAACCTTGTGTCATTTAGGGTGACGTGAAGGTCTCCATCCACTTCATCGGTCGCTCTTATTTCTACTTGTTGTGATACTCTTGCAAAGTAGTTTGTATTCGTTATGCGTATTATGTCGTTTGGACAGTTTATTGTTGGCTGTGTATCTACTTTGATTATCATAATGAAAACAGTTAAACAATGCTACAATTTCGAACATAATAATTAATTTGATACTTAAAGGTGAGTCTACACTGTGATGACTTGGGGGTAACGACAAACAACGTAGACCTGTGAATTGCAGTTTTGAATTTTACGCCCGTCACCGTTAGTTAAAGTCAATTAACGCTCACACAATCCGCTACGCACACTATCGTTACTATCAGTTGCTTTCAATTGCAAGGTTTTATTTGCAAATTCGTCACCTCCGTTGTTACCCTACGTCACAGTGTAAACGCACCTTATGCAGTCTCTGTCTGCTCGTACGCGTATTATGTCGTTTGGACAGTTTATTGCTGTGTATCTATTTTGATTATCATAATGAAAACATATCTAAAGTTGGGAGATAGACGAACTGAACATAGGTACAAGGATATAAAGCTATAACGATACACACTAGCATACGAGATCAGAACTGATGCTACCGTATTTCTAATACATAATCAGATAAAGGAATTAGGAGAAATACGCATCGTACACTAGAACATTAATAACAAACAGACAAATCAGAAACAAGCCAGAATTTCATTTTATTAGAAAAAAATCCTGGCCGAACAGGGACTCGAAATGAAAACAGTTTAACAATACTACAATTTCCTACATAATAATTGATTGATATTATCAAAATTAAAGTTCATCAAAATGCATTCATTGATATAGTTTTCAAGTTATGACAAAACATTTCAAGATTTGAAAGGCTATGATGAATGTTGTATCTTGCTTTTAACCATGCAAACTTACCTGAACATGTCAATTCGTCGCTATTATCACTACAATCTGGAATACTGTTGCATCTGTAATCTTCGTGAATACAAGCTAAGCCATTCGTGCATTTGAATTGTCCGTCTGTACATTCAACTGTGTTTTTTAATTATAAAAGAATGATAATTATATTATATTTAAATTTATATTTTTATATCTGTGAAAATTGTTCTTGTGATTTCTTTATTTGTATTTTTTTTTTCAAGATCAAATTAGAAGCACCGTTCGTAGAAAAGGTGTTTGAAATTGCACATGGTATTGGGTTGAATTTGATCCGTCAAATATTTTAGTTAATTAAACATTATTTTACACTTTACTTTCATTTGACTTCATAAAAGTCACAAGCTTGACATAAGCAATTTTCACTTTGACTTAGTAGCAGATTTTGTTTAATCACAGTGGGTACCTCTTAATTTAAAGAAGTGAAATGATTTAATCAAAAATCTAAATTTCACCAACATGAGATAGACAATTATTTTATAGCGTGACAATATTGATTGTGAAAAAGTACAAGAGTTACTGGAAATTGTAACTTTGCAAAATTGATATTTGTCATCATTGATGACGTCATAACTAGCAGAATTTACTAAATTGGAAAGATATTAGAAACCAGAGGCTATTTCGCGATACTTATGATAATCCCATAATTAAATTTTAACGGTTGCTAATTTCAATAACATTGATACACAAAGTTTCTTAATTATCATGTCCAGTCCTCTTCCGTAAGAAGTAACACAATTGGGATTTTTCCTTTCTGCATTTAATTAAACATTGCTCGATATTAAAATGTGACCCGTCATATCGAAAGGTACCTTAAGGTCGGCAAAATTAAAATTATTTTTTTGGTCTCATCTGAAAGATTATATTTTAAGCTTTAAAATGACACCTTGCTTTTGGTTATTGGATGTTTGATTGCAAAGTTACATTGAAATTGGTAAAAGGCATCGGTCTGATTCAGAAAACTATCTTTCTGAGAAAATCAAGTTTAAAGTTTCTGTACTGGTAAAACTTCAATAGGGAAACGATTTTTATATCGATTTTTAAAACATTTGTCTTATGTTTTGGAGGTTGAAACCTGATTAATATAATAGAATACACTTCAAAGGTAACATTTCTGATGAAATTAGAAATTCGACCTTGGACGTGATTTTTGATTATGCTCCGCTTCAATGGCCCGTATCTCGTAATTTAATATGCCGGTATTAAGGTACCTTTAGATATGACGGGACACAAATAAGCAAATCGAACAGAGTAAAAGGCGCTTGAAAGCTTGGAATTTTCTCTTGACAGTGGTGTACCATTTTGTCAAAGTACATGTAGTATTTTTAGTTTCACCACAGAGGGTGTTTTTCCGGTTGCACAATTTTATTGGGACAAACTAGAACAACTGTTTAAAATTACAATGTCCTTAAATTATAGGAACGTGGAAGAAGGAGATTCATGGTAGGAACAAATCTATTTTGACCTTTGTTTTTAGTTAAAATCAATGTTTTTAGTTATAACTTTACACTTACCGTACCAAAGTTTGTTTGCATCTTCATTTTAACATGTTTACAACTATGAAACTAAAGTTAACTGAAAGACATGTTTAATAAAAAATTTTAATGCTTACGTTCAACATTAATGGTAAATGAACAGCACACCAAGTTCTGGGTGAAATCGTATGCAATTGCTGAGATTGGTGTCTCTCCGATGGGAAGGAATCCTTCGATATGCCTTGTATCAGGTTTAAATGTTATCCTGGTGTCATTTAGTGTGACGTGAAGGTATCCATCCTCTGTATCGGTCGCTCTCATTTTTATTTGTTGTGAAACTCTTGCAAAGTAGCTTGTATTCCCGTTTATGTGTATGTCGTTTGGACAGTCTATCGTTGGCATGTTATCTATAGTGATTATTGAAAATGAAAATTGCAGATAGTTATAGGGGTGGATCTACGGTTGATTTTGGGTGATGTTTTGAATGATCAGTTAGGGGAGCGGTTTGGCGCAGCGGTAGTTCTCTCGCCTTGCACCAATGAGGTCCGGGTTCGAGTACCGCGCCCGACGCTTTATGTGCATTTGATTTTCAGTCCATGTTCACTTCCGCAGGTTTTTCTCCGGGTACTCCTGTCCTCCTCCTGCATTCAAAACTGAATTTATAAAACATCTTGGAGCCCTGTTGAAGATAAGTTTCCTTTAGCTTACTTGGTACCTTGGAAAGCCTAAACAAGGTGAGGAGAAGACAGTCCAATGGGGGATCGGATACTAAAGTGCTCCTGCTCGTCAGAGCGTCTCAAAAACTTAGACCCTTGTGGCGTAATTGTTGAGTAAAAAATACACCCGTATTAAGGTGGCCTAGCATATAGATAGAGTTCCTCTATATTTATTTTTCTTATTTTTTGATATATGGTGTTTTCATATGACTTGTGCTGATCACATTTCTGTAATAAAACGGGGGGTCTACGACTTAGATTTTGAGAAAAATATATTTAAAATACACCATGTTTTACCATTTTTACCATTGGCGTCTATGGTAAAATCAAAAAAATCGAGACAAAACCACGTATAATTAAAAAAAAGCTCTATTTTTTCTCTCTTTTTACATATGTTTTGGTCCTTATATAGTTCTTTAAAAAACGAAATAAAAAACATGGTCACCGACTTACTTTTTGAGATATTAAGCAAAGAGGTTAAGGTCTAGAAGATTTTCCTGTTAACACAAGATAGATATGTACCCAAGCTATGTTTTATGTAAATACTAAGACTCTGCGGCGTATCGTATTTAAATAATTAAAAAAAAAAAAAAGGCGTCAAAAGGGCGGGGCGGGGCGAGTTGGCCCACCCAGTGGGGTGAGTTGGCCCCATTTTCAAAAAAAAAGAGTCGTACACATTTTACCGTGACACATTTCATACATTATGTTTTTTTAAGTGAAGCACGGGAATGTTCTGCATACAAAAATGTCCTTTTGAGATGAAATGCCATAATAAATTAATACAATATCGATCTTTTAAAAAGATACGTTGTGACCTACAGTGTTATCTACATGCAATATATGTAATATAGGTCTAACAGTTTCATTTATGACTCCTTGCGTCTTGTTATACGTATCTATTTACTTGTTTAGAATTAAAATCGTGTTAAAACGTCATAAATGTTATTGTGCTAGAGTCTGAGTAGGTTAACATACCATCTTGGGCAAATTCGCCATAGGGCCAACTTGCCCCATGTGGTAGGGGGCCAACTCGCCCCGTAGTCCCAGTTTTGACTTAACCTCGTGGTATACCAACAAAACAAAGGATAAAGTGGATTTGATCCCATGACATGTTGGACGTGTACCATAGCTCATAATCAATAATAATAACTTGAACCAGTGAAGTAATATCTTGACACTAGTACAAAATTACGTTCGCTAAAAATGTTTACTTAGGTAACTCAAAAACTCGTTTTACCTGTTTACTGATAACTCACACAAAGAGATGAGCTGGGTTTTGTAAGTTTTATGGTAAATTTGATGCATTATATATGACCAAAAATCACCAGTAACATAATTCTCCCTAGGTCACGTGAGCAGAAACTCGTGGTGGGCCAACTCGCCCCGAGGGCCAACTCACCCCACCTTCCCCTAATACAAATACAGGCCAAGAAAAAACGTATTTGAATACGGTATTGCTCTTGATGATGTGTCTTTACATAGAGCAAGTTCAACTAAGTTTCTAGGTGTTATTATAGATGAAAATTAAACATGAAAGTGAAAATATCAAAAACAACAACAACAACATAATATCAAAAACAACTTGCACGATATGCCGGAATGATGCGGACTAAACTGAAACATTTTGTTCCTTAAAATATATTGCATTCATTGTACTGCACACTGATAATGCCCTATATAAAATATGGTATGTTACTATGGGGAACACGTACAAAACCTAAAGTTGTAAAACTTCAAAAACGGGCAATCAGAACAGTGACAAAAAGCCATTACAGAAGTCATACTGGACCTCTACTACGTGAATCAAAAAATAAATGTGCACGGATTAAAGATGGCTTTGGCCATAACAAAAACGCCAAATCACAAATGTCTTCTTGTTTTAGTAAAACAGATATACTTTCAAAAGTAAAAAAAAAATATAGAAATCGGCTGAAAAATAAGTCAGATATACAATTTTTATAAGTAGGCCTACATGTCTTTTTCCTTCATTCCAATGGGATTTATACACGTTAAACGTTTGCTTATCAATGCTTATGAGAATGTACAATTTCATGTCTTTGTCAACTCAATGTTTGATTCTTCTGATTATTTTAACTACGGAACATGATTTCAAGTCTTTTTTTAGAAATGTCTTTTTTAGAAATGTTATACAAATCATTTTGTTTGTTTTTCATTTCCAGAAGGAAAAAAAAGTAAAAAAGAAAAACTATGATTCAGGCCTTCTAGGATTCACTTCACAAATTGCCAAATAATATCACCCAACCCAAAGTGTTTTTTTAACTCAGACCTGAAACCAACCAGTGTCGTAGTTCCTAAAAGTAATTGTGAAAAAATTCAAATCACCTTGGATCGGTCAAATTTTTGGAATAAATATTTTCCCAAATGTTTCCTTGACATTCAACCACAAATAATGCACATGTTCCATGATTTGACCAACTTTTAATCATTTTACTTTTTATTCCACCGGAAAGGGAAATTATGCGACCTGCATTATGATTGTGATTATAACACCCCTCAATGAAAAGTAAAAAGTACGGTTACTTTCAAGAGCACCGTATTTCAACCCAGAAAATGTGTTACAAATAAAACATGTATTAACATAAGTGTTTCGCCTTTACGAAACGCAAGCTACTTCTTAATATAAACTCATTAAATAAAAGAAAAGAAATAGAAAAAGTGCGATTCTCTTCATCATTCATATCTTACACATGCTAAATATATATATATGTACAGCTGATGTTTGCCTCATAATACATCCAGTTTAAAGACACCACATGTCTTGATTTTCTACATGTGTAGTTAGCATAGTTAGTGGGGCCCTGTATAGAAATTAAAATTATTTATGAGACCAATGCCCTATATCAGTTCGGCGTAACTCACAATTCGCATACGTATCCGAATTTGGATACTCCGTATCAAAATTCTGATACCCGTATCCGAATTTGGATTAAAAATAGCTGAAACGGGATATCAGCTGAAATTAATATTCAGCTTCGCCGCGCACCAGACCGGTATGTATAAAAGTCAATAACATTATCATCATTTGTCATCTAATTATTCTACGAAAGTTTTGGCCAAATTATTTTGCCTTCTGTGCACTCTTAAAATGAAAAGAGTGAACTGTCACTCTTTCTTAGAGTGATATTTTTTTCACTCCAAAAGAGTGACATTTCACTCTTTTCGAGTGAAATCGAACGGGGGTTCACTCCTAAAGAGTGAAATGCCACTCTTATAGAGTTATAAATCACTCATTGAGGGAGTGAAAATTGTCACTTTTTTAAAGATTGGTCACTGATACCGCTCTTTTGAAAAGAGCCATATCAGTGACCAATCTTTTAAAGATCTTTTAAAGAGTGACAATTTTCACTCCCTCAAAGAGTGAATTATAACTCTATAAGAGTGACATTTCACTCTTTAGGAGTGAACCCCCGTTCGATTTCACTCGAAAAGAGTGAAATGTCACTCTTTTGGAGTGAAAAAAATATCACTCTAAGAAAGAGTGACCGCTCACTCTTTTCTTTTAAGAGTGAAGGAGCTATAAGGACATGTTTCGAAGCTGTCCCGCTGGAATTGCACAGACAGAAATGACATTTTCACAGATAGATTGATCATAAATGCAAGAAAGATGTTCTACATGTACTTGCCAGCTTGCGCTATCGATTTGTTTCCTGCGCCACGACAGGCATATCAGAATTCGGATACCCCTCCATATCCTAATTCTGGATACAAAATGTACGTGGGTATCCAAATTCGGATACGTATCCGAATTGTGAGTTCCGCCAAACTGATATTGTCCATATTCGTGTCCTATAGAGGTTCGTTTTTAATTTTCTATATAGTTACCTTGCTCTTGCGAAGGAATCTCGCAGTAGTTAATAGTGGTCTGCGTTCCATCTCCGTGGCACAAATATTGGTAACATGATGCACATTGACTGGTTATGATCTCAATGTAAAATTCAAATGTTATCTTATTATGTTGGCCATGGACGCCGGCGCTTCTCCAACAAATGTTTGGATTAATTGACGAAGACACTGTAATAAATAATTTGGAAAATACAAATACTCTTGAGCGTTAAATATGCGTTGAAACTGACCAATAAGATTGAAGGTACGTGTTAAAACGGCCGGTTACTAAAATGTACCCTTTTATTATTATTGTTTGGTTGTGCAATGGCTTGAACGCCTGACATGCTCCTGCGTATTTGCCAAGTTTGCGGGTTGGCGCAGCGGTATGCTTGCACCAATGAGGTCCCGGGTTCGATTCCGGCGCTTTATTTTGGTTTCCAGTCCATACTGCTTCCGAAGATTTTTCTCTGGGTCTTCCTATTGCATTCAAAAACTGAATTTAAAAACACCTTGGAGCCCTGTTGAATAAGCTTCCTTTAGCTTACTTAGTGTCACGTTTTGTTTCTTTGGTGAAAGCTTAAACAAGATGTTTTTTCAAGGAGAGGTAAAAATACAAATTAGTGTATTGTTATTGTTTCTTTGTTCAAACAAAAACAAATTTTAAAGAAGTCATGTTGTTTGATTTCTTAACAACTATAAGTAATCACCCGCTCTTTACTTTGCGCTTGCTTGTGAAATTGTACATAATTAATCTCGGGGGACAGTTCCATTCTGCACTCTTAGAAATGCCTAGTCATTTTTTTGACTAGACTAGAATCCCTAGTCAAAATATTTTGAAGAATCTGGTCAATTTGACTAGACGATCTGGTCATTTCAACTAGTTTCAAATTATTTGACTAGATAATCTGGTCAAGTTGACACAAGTTTTAATA
>JXSR01S006597.1:901-15040 GCA_000969725.1 Ophiothrix spiculata
TTGTGCATGACAAATTATTTTTTTCTCATGACAAACTAATTTTTCAGCATGACTAATTGTCATGAGAAAGTCGTCATACTAGACCGTTTTTCATGACTAATTATAATTCGTTGTATGACGAATTTCACGACAAATTATAGTTTGTCATACTAGACCATTTTAATGACAACTTATTATTTGTCAAATGATGAAACAAACTTTTCAGTGTTGCCTCTTTTCTATATGAATAATAAGAATAGTACAACATAAATGTATGCTGAAAATTTCACTGGATCTGACCATTCAATTTCAAGTTGCAAACTTTTACAGCATCTTGAAAATTCTCTATGGCTACTGTGTTGTAATTATTGCCAAGCCCCAAATGTAATCATAAAATGGCACACTTTTGGATTTATAAACAAAATGCAGGCACTCTTGCATGAATGTTTTGGGGTTTGTAACATATTCCAGTCAATATCATTATAAGCTCAAAAACTCATAACTAAAAGATTGTTAATGTTTCATAAGATGGGTTCATTGCTAAAAAAATTGTGTTGCTTGGAAAAAGTTTATAATTGTGTTCTTGCATCTAATGAAAATTAATTGAAAATTATTTCAAAACTGTTTCGAAAGTGCTTGTAGAGAAATTAAAATGATTTAATTGAAAAAAAAAACAGTCATTGATTATTATTTTTTAATCCAAGTGATTTAAATCGCACCTATTTAAATCAACGTGATTTTAATCAAACAACCTTGTACCCGCACAAACTTCTATAGTCACGTTATTGTTGCCGTAACCATTCGATAGCATTCGTTCCTTTACGTCAGCCAAGGTCAGCATTTGCCGCCTCACTACGTTGCTTACAGTTGTTCTACGTTGAGAAGTCGTGACCCAAAGTCAAGCCAAACTCTTCATTTATCAGTAAGTCTGCGTTTATTTCAGCAACCATTTGTCACTTGATACTCGTTACTATCGGTCAACAAACTTTGATTTTCATCTTTACTCGTTGCTTGTCGTCCAGCGTATTGTGATTCTGGAATACGTTACCCTACGTCGAGGGCCAATACGTCCAGATGTAAACGCACCTGTACTTTCAAATTTTCATCCTAACACTTTGGACTTCTTCATGGCAACTGCAGAGATGAATTGGTGGTATTGTTTGAGGTTGAGTTGGTAGGTGAGGTCAAACTTGGCCTTTGCGTTTTGTTTAAAAGTTCTAAACTGAACATATTTTAGCCATTTTGTCAAAAGAAAGCGACTACACTTCTTTAACAGGTTTGCAAAAAAACAATTGCGGTAGTTTTTGGTAAAACACGCTTCTCGTAATAGAATGTGGCGCTTGGTCCCATGAGGTCAAATAAAACATCACATTTTTTACGCAAAAACACAATGTAACCCCGGAAGCGAACGATTAAGCGGCCTATTGTTACATAATCATCCTCCATTCGTCATCGTGCCCTGTGGTGTAGTGATCGAGCTTCATGACTTTTGGTGCGCAACTTCCCAGTTTGAATCCTGCCGGGGCCCTTTTTTACTTTTTATTTATTTATTTTTTTTATTTTGAAAACAAAGTATTATTTTTTTCCATCGTATTAGATTGATTTTCCTTCAATAATTACTTTTACAAAGGAATTTCGGAATTTCTTTAAATATTTGTACATTTCAATCGTTTCCCTAGCCTGTAAACAAACATGTGTAAACAATATGCACAGTGCAATGGATGCCATCAAGTTGCTTTCCACGTGCATGGTAAATGACGTCATATTTGCCTATATAGCCCTGATAATGTGATGACCGATATCATGTCCCTTTCGTATGTTTAATTGTACTGAATTTTCCCTCGATTTAGTTCCTGATTTTAAAAGTTTTACGTGAAAGATATATTTTTCACATTTCATGAATGTGATGCCTGATATCTAATCATGCATTTTGTATTAGCCAATTCAGATAGAATTTGGTAAAACAAGCTGCACGTAATTATACAGATTTGACCTCATGATTTTAAAAGCTTAAAATTGACAATTTTGTTAAAAATGTAATAATTTTTTATTCCCAACAGTCAAACATAGATTAACTTATTTAAAAAACTCTAAATACTTTTTATCCACATCTTCATTTTCAATTTGCATTAACCCCTCTAACAGGTCACGTCGAGAAAAAAAATCTATCCTGATATTCACCCGGGATATATCCGAAAAATGAAAATTAATTTTCGTCTAATGGGCTCATTTGCATAAGTCCTAAGTACTGGCTGTACCCAGGCTATTTATGTAACACGTCTACCAAGAGAAGGTGTTGTTGCAACCCCCCCGCAGTTCTAAATTTTTGGAAAGGATCCCCCTATGAAATTGGTTTTGCTATCTTGGCCGTACGAAGGCATGTAAGCCAAGGGGGGCAAACATATTTACCGTCCCGAAATTCATGTTTCGTCCAAATGTATATACCGTCAATTTGTTTGTAATTTTCAGTAAAAAATCTATATAAAACCTTGATATTTGTGCTAAAATTGGCTTATTTTGACTAAAAAATTGCGGGACAGTTTTGGCACAAATGGCCACCAAAATCATTATTTTGCAACAAAAGTTCTAAACGACGGATTTTCCTCGGGTTTTTTTTTTTTTTATTAAAGAAGGGAAATAATAATTATAACATACCATGGAAGTTTTAGCCTTATAGCATGCATATATTATTTTTTTTTCAAAATGGCGACTTTAAATTTTCCGGGGCTTCACTACCCCATATCCAACTTTGACGACCTACGCTTACCCCACCTTAGATGGTAACACCCCACCCCCTTAATTTTTTCATCAAAATGACCGCAAAGGATGAAAAAGAGATGAAATTTCCTATATGCATAAGATCGGTTGCTTTTGCGTTTTATGCAACGGGGAAAAAACTTGGGGGTGGGCTCCCTGGTAGACGAGGGTTAAAACATCATCATAAGGCTGACTGTGAACTGGAGGCCTCCATTTCTTCCCTTAAGACTCTGTCACACATCACCGTATAGAGCAAAACGTACGCCTAACGTACTTTATCCCGCTATCGTTCTGTTTTATGCATTATGGTTCGTCATGTGTTCGTAAGAACGTTCAAAAAGTTATCCATACGGTCTGTCCGTTATATATACGTTTAATTCGTTATTCATACGGTGGTGGTCCATTTAGCACATGTTCAATATGTGAAACTTTTGTAAGTTATTTGTTCGTTTTGCTCTATACGGTGATGGCTGACAGAGTCTTTAGTAAGGATAAGATGTACAGCTTGTCCCAATACAAGCGCAACGAGCAAATAAAGATTATTAGCTATTGGTTACCAATCGATATTTAATAGTTACCAATAGACAGAACCGTAATACGTTTTATAAAAGCATAGATATAACTCTAAACATGGTTTTTGTCTCATCTAATTTGATCACTCTGGTCCGGAAATATGAACATTATAAGAATGCCCTCGAAATCGACTTTGGTCCGCTATGAGAACAGACTCGCCCTTAATGAGATGCAGAACTTGAAATGACGGTATTATGTTACCATTAAGAGCACAATCAATCCAAACTAATAACACTCTAAGTTACAGGCCTTATTACAATCCAAATTAGAAGGTAAGAACCCAGGGGGGTAACTGGGTATTCTGGGGGGTAAGAAACGTGAATAAATTAATGATTCATCTTGCCCGTCAAGAGGACAAAATATTGTCAAATCAACCAGACGCACCAATCCTATTTAGGTCAGATCCTAAAGTCATGGAGATGCTTCTTCTTATTACGTAATATTGTTTGATAATTCAATTCAATATTTTATCTGTAATATTACCAATGGTAAATCTTTAAAGATGGCCTCCCTGTTATGAGCTTCTGCCGCCTAATAGTATCCATGAATAATTGAAATGACACAGTATATTCCATGATTTTATGTCAATAAATTATTAATAATGACTAAGCCCAATATCTTCACAATATTTATCTTTAAAAATATTTGTGATAAAAATATTTGACGTCACCTAATTAAGGCGACTCCGCTAATTTGTATTATTGAAATTAGTTGTTGCATTTGTACAATGCCAGCCATTTGATGCCAGAATATTACGCTTTGCTTGTAAAGTAATATTGCTATGAAAGAGGAGACGATTAGACCTTCAGATATTGTCAACACGGCTACAGTTACTGCACGTAATTCCCATTGATAGCATCAGCCACGTGAATTATCTGGGACCGTTGTAGTAATAAAGATACCTTGCTTATTTTTGCACCGATAGGTGCACTAAGACCAAATTGGCATTATAAATGGGCTTATTGCAACACCTACATATGTCGATAAGATGGCAACAAGCTTATGTTTGGTCATAAAAAACACACATGATATGGAACATCATTTAGCCCAACACTTTTGCTTTTCCCACACAATATAACTTCTAAATTAGCTCAAGGTTGCAATAACAAAGAAAATAAATTATACATTAGATATGGGTGTGTCAGAAATTGGCATACTCCATTCACACAAAGAGGGAGTGCATGTAAATACTTGGGGAAACGGCATACAGGGGATCAGATAAGGAACACAAATATTTTTTATAGAAAAGCTGGTAAATAAAATGATCCTTTTTTACAGATTTTCACAAATAAAGGTTTGATTTATTTTAAATGTTTAGCTGAAGAAGATACTACGTTGATAAGTGAACAAAAATGTTGGAACTATGTTTTTCATCGCGGACTAAATTTGCAAGACAGTCTCTTCACAATTTCACCATATCAATAAACCACTATAAACAGCAGAAGTTGTCATGCATCAGTTCACATATTTAGCAATGTATATTCAATCTCTTGTAACAGGTCTCAACTTACTGTTACTTGCATCTTGCCAATAAGCCAAATGTTAAGGGATATAAAATCATTGTTTATATTTGTTTATGGATTGTTTATGTTGTCGACCTCAGCTTTAGTTTATAGCCGGTATACAAAGAATACATAAGGGGTATTATGAGTTACGGGTTTGCTTCTCGTGGATAGGGATACATAATTTATGTAGTTATATGTTTGAAGCATTTAACTGATTAGAACCATTTTAATTTTTTTCATAGACATTGCATAAACTTAGCCTAACCTAGAGACGATTTTATTGATACATATCAAAAATCTGTAAAGATTGGGCGAGTTTGTTTTAGCTAAAAGTTAGAACACATTTAGAAACACTATTTCCAATTATGTAATGTCCTTTGAAAAACCATGCTGAATAAGATTAGGTATAACATGAAAAACAAATTATAGAATTATTTGCATTTTGCTGCGCATCAGTTAGATCTTCAAATTTCTTAAATACAAATATATGATCACCACACTTGTTTTGGGGTAATTTTACAAAAAAAAAAGGGGGGGGTTGAACGCAAACCCTGCACACGTAACGGGAGTAGAACGCAAACCCTGCACACATATGTAACTACACACCATATTGAACACTCAGTGTTTCTAAGTATTTGAAACAGTGGCAATTTAAGGTATCATTATCATTCAGTTAACAAAGATTGATACCCTATCATGAGCTTCAAAGACAAATTTGATACCCTATGTGAGACCTGCAGAGAACCAGATCATTTTTGATACCCTATATAACCTGTCTAGGTCTGACTTTGTTGTAACCTGGTCAGAATACCCAATTCCGCTCCCAACTCAACTTTGAAACAAATGGTGAACAATTTTTTTCTTGGCCCATACCCGGGGGAGATTTTATACACAAATACACAATATATACGGACAATACACAAAAGTTTTAGCAATATAAATGGGGCTCAAATGTATTCCAACATGTGGGCTTATGGAACTTATTATTTGTCAAAGCACAGTATTGGAAGTTTTCTATTGGAAACAGTTTTTTTTTTCAAATGAAGGTCATATGAACTATTTTTCTCCATAATAACATTATGCTAAAAAGAACTGAATATTGACAAATTAAGTTTGAAAACACACATTTTTGACTGCAATTCTAAACAAATTCTTAAGGCTACAGTCCCTAAATGGGTGGCATTTTTGCCAACGGCATCTTTACTGTAACTTTTTACCTACTTACACATATCAGAATAATACAATATGTAACAGAGTCTCTAGTTTATACATGAGACTTTAGTAGTGATTTCACGTCCATTATCAAGGTCAAAATTACTTCAATAAACTACTTATAAATATTTAAACCTTTTTCGCCGAAACCTTAAAATGTTATGATGTTCGAACGATTCGCCTGTTTTCAAATTTTGACAGATTGTAGGCTTGATACTTTTTATTGAATTACAAATAATATTTTATAAATGTGTTGTGTTGATTTTGAATGATAATGTAACAAAACCCGCGTTGTTTTGCACGAAAAACCGGTCGTGAATTATGACTCTGAGTTCGCCATGTTTGAGCTGTGAATAGCCTGATTTTAGTATCTACATTATCTACATTTTGTCTGATATACGCATTCGCATAATTTACTTACAAATTGAGCATTCCAACGAGGCAAAAATTGCAATTTTTATGTAAACAAAACAAAAATACGGCATTCTAATGTTTATGTTTTAGATTTTAGTTCACCATCTCAACGCTGCCTTGATAGCTCAGCGGTAGATCTCTCGCTTCGTAATGCATGACTAACCCCCGCCATAATCCATGGTTCGAGTCCCCGCAAAGGCAGAGGAAACTATTTATCTTTTCATGATTGAAAAATAGTTAGGATTCACATTTTCCTGAGCATGTGGATTCCTCGTACCCTTAAACCTGAAGTAAGCGTGAAATGAGGATCACGGGAAGCGGAAGTTGAGACTAGATAGCTTTACCGGAGCATATGGTACCATCAATATACGTGAAAGCAAAAATAGAAATCCTATGCCTCAAACCGAAGAAAGTACCTCCTCAGAAGCAGCTCCTCAAAATTCGTGTGTGCAGAATGGTTTAGATCCTTGTGCTGTCAGTGAGTGGTAATACTTACAGATGCCTAACATGGGCCTGCCGACATATTGAAAAAAAAATATTATGTACCTGTGGTGTGAAGATATGACTGAATGAAATAACTATAAGAACTCTATTGAGACCTACTCTTTATTTTTAAGCAGGTAATTGCAGGTGATGATAACCCTAACCCTAACCCTAAATGTAGTTTCGTTTTATATAAATGACATTAGTTAAGGCAACCAGAGGTGCATTGTCTTTTTTAAAGACATTTCTTGTTTATTTTGACATCTTTTTGCCTTTTTGCATATTTCCTGCAATTGTTTTTTGCAACGGTATAAATATTATTACACTAGTATTGTTTTTCATTACTTCAACAGCAGACAAATGGATGCAAATGTTATTTTCAAAGATATTCTATATTGTTTAGATTTCATACTGATGTTTTCCCTATAACTTATTAGCAGGCGACACAAATAAAACAGTGTACTAAAATCCACTTGAAAAACATGTGTTCTATATAATAATGTTTTGCTTTTGTGTGAATGAATAGCGTGCTAATGTCTAGACAAACCTTTGCTATATATACATACTACGTATGTTTGCTTTATATTCTAAAAGCATATTTTATATGAACCACAAGCACTTGTGTATTAGGCAGAAAATACTTCAAGTCTGATTCTATTTCACTAGACATACTTTTTCGGGCACAATTATTGATTTAATGAAACGCAGATCTTATTCACTTAGCATTATCTCTAACAGGTCCATACTTGAAAGGAAATTCTACACACCACTAACTACTACTTGAATGTTCTATTTCCTGTTATGAGGCATACCTCATTTTTTGTCAGAATTGATTGAATGAAATCCTAGTCCTTCTAGATGTATACTTGTATTAAGCACATTTAGGATGGAGATAACAAAAGTGTCGGATAAGTGTTGGATTGGAACTACTCTGGACAAGATCGTTTGTTTGGAACCAGATTGAATGTTTTCAGCTTATAAAGAATGTTGTAAAGAAATTGTACATTATTTCATAGCATGAGTGTATGGGCTCATACATGTAGATTCAAAAGATCTGAATTCAAAAACGTGATAGAGATATTTGAAAGAAAAAAAATCACTATTTCAGAAGTGACATGAATGCATTGAGATCCAGTAGTGTGATCATGCACCACAAGTAGGCACTCAACTCGACTTATTGATGCACGGCAAAACGGTTAAATATGATACTTCAGGCGTTGGATAATCTCTCTAAATTGAAACACTAGTATGAACATTCAAAGTCATGTTGTTGATGTTGAAGTTTCAGAATAAAGTTTTAAGGGATCATATAATAGGTAACATAAGATATTTTGAACATTTTTAGTTATCATATTTAGAGTTGCATGCTGTTTTGTATATCTCAGTTTACCGTTACGTTTTAAACATTCTCTACTTATTTCTAGAGAAACACGATGTCTTGGAAAACGTTTTAACTAACCATGATTTCCATTAAAAGTCAAGTATTATAAAGTTTACTCACACATTACCTGAACTAATATGACATGTCCGTACTTGAAAGAAGGTTTCCTTATTAGTAACACGATAAGAAAGACATAATTATGATACGGATAACTCATTAATGAGGGGAAACACCCAAAGCGACGGTTACCTTGACGTGACCATGGTGACGTGACACGTATATTAGGCATAAGCCAAACTTTCTGTATGACCTTTAACCCACTAACTTGTTCTATTTAGAGATTTGTAATTTTGACGTCACAGAAAGAAATCAACTCCATTCTGCATCAAGCATCAGTTCCATTCCCCAGCTTCCTTGCACGCAGACACCCATGATGATGCATAGATTATCTAATTCTTATCTCCATAGGATTAGCCTACATGCATTACAGTGTCCCAATTCCGTTAATGAATGTTACCTTATTGTACTTGTTCTGGTTTTAACTTCTTATTCTGGCTTTAATCTATAGCAACTCTAATGAAATTGAAATGGTAAGTAGATATGTGGTATCATCAGCACAATGTTTGTTTGTAGATTTGTCTTTTTCTACTGATACATGTACTATATCATGCGTTAAGATATTCAAATAATATTCGATAATGATCCATTTGAAACGTAATTTGCCATAAATTCACAATTTCTGAATAAGGTAGGTATAATAAAGACGTGCTGTCTTTTTCTTTTTTGGGCCTATACATAACTCAGTTTGACGACACTTTGGTTTCTCCGTCTTGAGCTTGAAGCATTATAATGTATTGATGTATCTATGTTATAAGCCCCCATTTTAAATATAATGTCACTGACGCCCACTTTTATTAAGTAAAAATGTATTTACCGCAACAATTTAACATTTCTGATCATGTGTCATATTCTGTGTATTAATTTTAATTCAACAACTCACTGTATCTCTTTATACAGGTGCGTACCGTTGTTGATTCGTGATGAATCTACAGTTGATATTCAAATTAGCGCGTTACGCACGGCACGGCGTTTACTGAAGTGCGTTTACGCAATACACAAAAGTCGTCACACTGATCATCGCGCGTCGGGCACTTGTACGTGCAAAAGCCCGGTGCTTGAGAAAAATTATAAATTCAAAGCAGCAAACATTCACAAATAATTATCAGTTTGCTTCAGATGCTAAATGTTTTTATGAAGATAAGTAGGCCTATCTGTTTAATTGAAAACATTTGGAATTTAATTCATACGTTCAAGTTTTAGGAAGATTTTCGTTGTTGAAAGGTATTCAAATACGCCACAGAGTTGTTCATCGCGAATCAACAACTCTGCATCCGATGCGTCTGCGTATTTTTTATCACGCTCGGGTGGCTAAAGCCACCCTCGCGCGATAAAAATACGCAGACGCATGGATGCATCGTTGTTGATTCGCGATGAACAACTCTGTGGTGTGTTTGAATACCTAACTCAATTATGTTTAGACATACCTTTCCTGTACATACTACAATAATCGTAGAGAGACCACGTCTACTTAAGATATACAAATGGTTATGGAGAAAACGTAAGTTCCGATTTGATTTCACCAGACACTTCTTAATTCTTTCTGGTGTAATCATTGATTGAAGGAAACCAAGATACTTTAAACCTCTCAAATCGTTTTCCCAATATAAGTCCGTACCGGATGAAAGGTGGAGACTAATTGCTACCTGAATGTTCTGCTCTATGCCCGGCTCTATGTCACAAGATATCAGTCTTCTTGGGGCTGGAATTGATTAAATGAATCCCTACATGTAGTATTTCTAGAACTATACTTTTATTTTAAGTCATTCGGACTGTATGCATTTCCGATATGACATGTATTAATGATTTCCATGGATTTAAACGTGATATGGATGTGCGTTAACCCATAATAAGTCTGTTTGCACATTTTTTATTATTCTTAGTCGCTGAGTGTGAGTTTTGACTATTCATTATGAGACAATATGTGAACCCGCATTGAAATCATGACGCAAATAGGATTTGGACTATTTCATTTCACTGGGGTGTACATATTATTTCAATAATGTTTATTGCTTTAGTTAGTATATTTAAACTATTTGTGGTTTACAAATCACTCACATTTGGCTTTTCTGTAACGAAATGAGGTATAGTGAATAGGTGGAGGCGTTACAGTTTTCGGTAAAAATCAGGAGTATTTTTAACATATTTTCAGAAAGGTGTTGTAAATTGATTTCGTTTATAGACAATGACCTTAACAGTTTATCAGGCTATAAGTCACCATTGTTATATCTTCAGTTATTCTTTACTTTTTGAAATAATTGCGTTAGGGACTGGGTAGGGGTGCGAGGATGCAACATAGCGGATGCAATGGAAAAGGTATGTATTACAATGCATTGAAGCTCATTGAATGACTATAAAGTGCATTATAAGGTTTGGCTATTACCTGCTATCTTTCCTGTACATACTACAATAATCGTATAGAGACCACGTCTACTTAAGATATACAGTGTGTCCCAGAATGAAGTTATCAAGATTTCAACGCCACACAGTTCAAAAACCAAATAGTTTCAGACAATGAAACTTGGTGACAATCATGCCTGAAGTCTTCACTTTGTGTGGTGCAAAAATAAAGAAAATGCATGCATTACTTTTCTAGAAATGAGCATTTGAAGCTCCAGAGGGGTTTGGACACTTTTCCCAGTTTAGGTAAAGTTGTCAAAATTCAACGGAGATTTGCAGCATAACCATGCAACAAGAACGTCATCTTTACAGACATAGTCATGATATTATTTGTCCAATTATAAGTGTCTTTGTTTTCAAGATTATATTAACCTAAATCTGGTTTCTTTTCATCTGCAAAAATCACTTAATATTTTATTAGGTAATCGTTTAGGAAAATCATTGAGCGGGTTATTTGAAAGTACGCTAAATGGCTGGTACCCTTATAGCAGTGGTTGTAGGAATATGGTAATTCAAAGTAAACATAACACCTCATTTGTCAATGAGAAAAGAGTATCATGATTGACCAATACCTGAAAAGTGCAGGTATCATTGAAACAATGGAAAGATTTATTTAACATTTACCAGGAGCCAGATATCACCATCGCACAAGTATTCCATCTTAAAAATGCCAGCAAATAAAAAGCTGATGGTATCGGATGACAGAAGGAACTGCAAAAAAGTAGGGTGTGGACGCCAAGGTAGAAGCCGAATTTACAGACTACTGAACCTTTATTAAGACTCCAAGGCATCATCCAGGAGAAGCAACATGCGAAACAATACAGAAATGTTGGTAAAGATGATATCCTAACTCGCATACTAGCTCATACTTCCCCTGCAAATTTCCGCTGGATTTATACGACCTCTCCAAACTGGGAAAAGTGTCCAAAGCCCTTTGGAGCTTCAAATGATCACTGCTAGATAATTGTTGCATGGATTTTCTTCATTTTTGCACCAAAGCAAGTAGAGGCATTAGGCATGTTTGTTACTAACTTTCAGTGTCTACGATATTTTAGTTTTTGAATTATGTGGCATTGAAATCTTGATAACTTCATTCTGAGACACACTGTAGAAATGGTTATGAAGAAAACGTAAGTTCCGATTTGATTTCACCAGACACTTCTTAATTCTTTCTGGTCTAATCATTGATTGAAGGAAACCAAGATACTTTAATACTCACCAATCGTTTTCCCACTCTACAGGTCCG
The DNA here is from genome assembly GCA_000969725.1 of Ophiothrix spiculata. Classification (NCBI taxonomy): domain Eukaryota; kingdom Metazoa; phylum Echinodermata; class Ophiuroidea; order Amphilepidida; family Ophiotrichidae; genus Ophiothrix; species Ophiothrix spiculata. The sequence goes on from JXSR01S006597.1 coordinate 12,969, forward strand.
TACCGGATGAAAGGTGGAGACTAAATGCTACCTGACTGTTCTGCTCTATGCCTGGCTCTATGTCACAAGATATCAGTCTTCTTGGGGCTGGAATTGATTTAATGAATCCCTACATATAGTATTTCTAGAACTATACTTTTATTTTAAGTCATTGGGACTGTATGTACGTAAAGCTTGTATTCTGAAATTTTGTTTCAAATATGACATGTATTAATGATTTCCATGGATTAAAACGTGACATGGATGTGCGTTAACCCATAATAAGTCTGTTTGCACACTCTTTATTATTCTTAGTCCCTGAGTGTGACTTTTGACTATCCATATTATGAGACAATAATATGTGAACCCGCATTGAAATCATGACGCAAATAGCTTTACTGGATTTGGACTATTTCATTTCACTGTGGTGTACATATTATTTCAATAATGTTTATTGCTTTAGTTAGTATATTAAAATTATTTGTGGTTTACAAATCACTCACATTTGGCTTTTCTGTAACGAAATGAGGTATAGTAAATAGGTGGAGGCGTTACAGTTTTCGGTAAAAATCAGGAGTATTTTTAACATATTTTCAGAAAGGTGTTGTCAATTGATTTCGTTTATAGACCATAACCTTAACAGTTTATCAGGCTATACGTCACCATTGTTATATCTTCAATTATTATTTACTTTTTGAAATAATTGCGTTTGGGACTGGGTAGGAATGCGAGGATGCACCAAAGCGGATGCAAAAGAGAAGATATGTACAGGGTGTCCCAATAAAAGTGTATCACTTTTGTTTTTGATCATATCTCAAGAACCGATAAATAAAAATCAAAACTTTTTTTCACAATACCAATAAATACAGTTTAGTCTTTCATCAAGCAAATTTTGAGCAAAATCCGTTGAGCCATTCTTGAGAAAACTAGAATTTTGTAAGAAGACTCAATTTTACTCCATTACAATGGGGTTTACCACAGTATCTCATGTTCATCATGTTAACAAGGAACATCTTTGGTTACTATTGATCAATTTGTTTTAAACTTGCAAAGCAGACACTAAAAGATCACAAAATATGGCATAGACACTAAAACATGATTTTGATATCTTTTTCAGCACTGAAAGTGACACTGTAATTCAATCTGTTTTGCAGCGTTAAATAAAAAGAAGAAAAAACGAGTTCACGGTTTCTCAAGAAAACTTAACAAAGGCAGAGGTTTCCTTTATGGATCATGTGGATAGTCTATTTCAGAAATCGTTTGTATCTTCTAAGTTTTGAGCTTCTGTTTTTATAAAAAAGAAAATATTTATGACTGTCTCTACCTCTACAAGTGTTACAAATATAACATTGGCAACTTCATTATTCAAAACGAAATAACAAAGCAGTAATTCTCTTCCTCGTGAAAGGAGGAATGTCTGTTGGTCCATAACAGCTCACGTTGTATAATTTTGGTACAGGTTAAAGTAAATTCCAAGCAACTCTGCCTTTCACATGCCCACAATCAGTTTCCAGTTACCTTTATTCTACCGGTCTTATCACCATGTTCCTGGACCAATGTGACGTTCTATATCCCAGACGATTATTTTAAAAAGGGAGACGGGTGTGATCAGACAAGCTATCAAGTTTTAAACTCATGTTTAATTAATTCAAATCCTACATTTTCTGTCGTTGTTGCTATTGTTGCTGTCGTCCTTGTTGTTGTTGTTTTGTAGTTGCTTTCCTGAAAAGGTGTTTATCCATGAATAAAATGAGTTTTCCATTTAAGAGTAGACCTACTACGGTCATATCAGATCTATGCTAGTTGCAAATATGAATTACTGTAGTTAACCCCATTTGAACGGGGTAAAACTTGGTCTTCTTACTGTTTACGTTGCATCTTACGACGGAAAGATAACACAAACTAGACAACTCCAGAACATCTATGCATGTTCTGGCCCCTATGGACACAATAGACCTTTATAGGGCCAATTCTATTCAAAGGTATTTCTTAAAGTCACAAGATATCCATGTACAAACTGGCACTACTGCTAGTCATGGTTCACATTGTACCAAGCCTGGCCATTATAGCTTTTATAGTTTAATCGCTAGAGG
>JXSR01S006597.1:20899-33575 GCA_000969725.1 Ophiothrix spiculata
CAGGCAGTTATGTCATGTCAACATGCTCAAAGAGTATATTGATAGAAATGAAAGTAATGATGATGATGTTAGGCCAGTGTGCTCTGTTGATGTAAATGATGATCAAGATAGTGATGTAGCGTGTGATTATGACAAGAATCATGATAAACATCCTGATTATCCGATGAATGAAGGTTAGCACGAATAATATGTTTAGAAAGAGGGACATATTTTGGTTCCTTTATTGTATGATTTTAATGCCTTTATCCTAAAGCTATGTATGTTTCCTTCATTTTTTATATAGACATTTTATATTTCATCATGTTTATAACTGAATCGCCAGTACAAGAAAACCCCAACTCCAATAGCTCCCTTCTGTAAATCATACTTACAAAAAGTCATCTCTGAAAATGCTTTCACAACACTAAAAACCATTTCCATGTCTATATCCCAATCATAGTGTCTCATTTGACCTTGTAGTTGACTTTTCTAGACATTGTTAGATAATTGTTATAGTATATAGTTGCAGAGGGGAGCTCACGGAGTTGGAGTTGTCTTGTACTGACTGTTTAAATATAGCAACTATTATATACTACAGCTTGTCCCAATATTAATACAACGAACAAATAAAACATATTTAAAAATAGTTGCCAAAAGATTAAATCATAGTAATATATGTTTTTCAAAAGTGGAGTAATTACTCTACAACATGCTTTTTGTCCCGTTCCAGTTTGCCACTCCAGTCCAAAGAAATGAAGAATTTCAGAAAGCCCTTTAAATCTACTTTGGTCCGATTTGTAAGTTTAGACTTGCAGCTAAAAAAATGCAAACTTGAAATGAAGAGAATTCTGCAACCAACTAGAGCACAATCAATCCAAACCAATCTTACCTGACCTGTACCTAACATTAAGTGATATTTTAAGTTCGTTTTTAACTTAAATAGGTCGAATTTTTCAATTAAAGTACGGATTTTCCTGATACTCTCATATTTGTTACTTCTGGTGTGACAATCGGGTAGTTTAGGATACAATTTCTACCAAAAGAGTCGAAAAAAAGGATTCTAATGAAAGATGTCAACCATTAAGTCTTAAACCGAAATCACGGAAGAAAACTGAAGACAAAGGAGTTTAAGAACTCGAGTTAATGATTCATCTGGCCCGTCAAAAGGGACGCAACAGGTTGACTAAACCAGACGCAACAACCTGCTTAATATCAGCAGATGATCATTTAATTGAGTCTTATATGTGAAATGGGTTCAAGGAATGCTTTTCCTAATCATGTGATGTTTTTAGCAATTTCCATTCAACGTGTGCCCAATGACGTCACCAGAGGAGAACCTTTAAAATTACAGATTAACAAATCAGACCATCGAAATTTTTAGGGTCTTTACAAATTGTGCAATAACTTTTGATTCAGACATCCAAATTAAACAAAACAAAAATCCTGTAAAAGCCAAGTCAAAAATAAAAGTTTTTATTGGGACACCTTGTATAACATTATCTAACAATGTCTAAAGATACCACATCGGTAAATAAATTGTGTAGCGTCGTCTGCTAGGTTGAGAATGCCTGTTGGCAGGCTGAGCGTGACCCTTATTGTCTAAAATTAATTCCAGAATATGTAGAAAAGAGTATTCCCCCCCCAAAAAAAAAAAAAAAAAAAAGTTGAGGTTAATCCTGCTTATTGGACTGTTATTAAATGATTCATGATGAAAAGATTTTATTTGTATCATTTTTGAAAAAAAAATCGACTTTTGGAGAACATAGGGTTTCTTGTGAGTGGCACTATTTTCCCAATGGGCATGGGCGCGCTCAAACTGAAGCGTGACTTTCATGCGGCGTATCTCAAAAACTTTGCCCTGAACATATATTTATTTTTCCATTTTGTAGAAGAGATATGTCCATTATCTTTCAATTGAGACCAAGCACAAGGTAACCAGTCGCTTTTAAGTCGAGAAACTGGCGTTTACTGGCCGGTCATTTTTTACATGTAAAGTGTGAATCCTAAAAAAGGAAACTACAAGGTCAAATGTGACACTATGATTGGGATATAGACATGGAAATGCTTTGAATGATGTGAAAGCATTTTCAGAGATTTGTATGCATTTATATTTTGTAAGTATAATTTACAGAAGGGAGCTATTCGAGTTGGGTTTTTTTGATATTTGTCTTTAATTTGTTATTTATATTCTCTCAGACAACTTCTGTCCGACCTTTAACACACTTGTTCTTCAAAGTGTATGTGACATCACAGAAAGAAATCAACTTCATTCTGCATCAAGCATCAGTTACATTTCCCTAGCTTCCTTGCACGCAGACACCCATGATGCTGCATAGGTTATCTCACTCCTATCTCCCTAGGATTAGCCTACATGCATTACAGTGTCCCAATTCCGTTAATGAATGTTACCCTAGTGTACTTGTTCTGGCTTTAACTTCTTGTTCTGGTTTTCTTTGCAACGCAAATGAAATCGGAATTGTAAGTAGATATTAAAATGTTCGATAATAATCCATTTGAAACGTATTTTGCAATAAATTCACAATTTCTGAACAAGATACATTTTATTTATTAATGGGGTCAGTTTGATAGGTTTTGGTTTCTCAAGCCTAAGCTTAAAGCATGGGACTAACATAAAAGTGTGATTTGGGGATATCCCCTTTTACTTGTAATGTCCCTAAAGCACTTTTATCCGCGAGCATTTTCCCAATACATTCTCTAGTGTGGGTTTTTCCCGTTTATCATTGTTTTGAGCCATTTGCTGGAATATATTTATACTGTATGGGATTGTAGTAATCATTTTGAAAGAAACACTGTCTGTTATGACTTCCACCCCTGTTCCAGAGATGAACCCACCCACCCCCATCAAGACAAAAAAATTAAAAACCAATTACCATAATAGGATGGATTGTGTATTTACAGCAGCAACAAAATATTTCTGGTTATGTGTCATATTCTGTGTATAATTATAGCTTACTTATGTGTAATCACACTTTTCCTCTACTCACTTACAATAATCGTTTTAAGTTTCTGGAAGATGTGGCAAGGCGTATTATATCGGACGCCATCTTCTTAAGATATAGAAATGGGTTTAAATACTTAAGTTCCAATTTGATTTCACCAGACATACTTCTTTCTGGTTTAATCATTGATTTATGGAAACTAAAATACTTATTCACCAATCGCTTTGTTGGATACCATGCCCCCCCCCCCTCCCCGCCTTATATGGGTTAAGTATTAAGATATGGAAATGGAAATGAAGAAAGCTTTTGCGATTTTTTTTTTCATCAGACATGCTTCTTTCTGGTTTAATTATTTATTTAATGAAACCAAGATATTATACGATATTAAACTCATCGTTTCCCACTCTACAAGCCCGTACCGTTCGTAAGGAAACTCGGTCGGACTGAAATGCTACTTGAATGTTCTACTTCATGACACGTCATGAGATATCAGTCTTCTTGTGTTGCTGGAATTGATTTAATGAAACCCAAGTATTTCTAGAACTATACTTTTATTTATGTCATTGGAACTTTATTCCCGAAAAGATTGTATTCCAGCAACGAATTTTTATGTTGTAAACCCCCTTTTCAATTTTATTTCACTGAAACCCTCTTTTATTGAGAAAAATGCATGTCTATACCGTATGTGCGGCTATTTTTTTTTTTTTTTTCAAATCAATCTCTAGTGAGGATTGCCCTAGTTTATTATTGTTCGGTGCCATTTGCTGGAATGTTTATGTGACGGGATTGTAGGAGTCATCTTGAAAAACACTGTTCCAGAAATTAAATCCCCCCTCCAATTTCATATACCTATGTAGACAAAACCCTTAAAAACATTATCTTGGTTTCCAAGATAGAATGGATTATCTATTTATAGATTTATAGATTATAGATTTATAGATTATAGATTTATAGATTATTTATTACAATCTACCATTTCTTGTTATGTGTGACATTCCTCATATTCTTTGGATCACTTATAGCTTAATGATGATGTGTAGACACATTTTTCCAATGCTAATTTAAAACTATTGTGCTAAGTTTCTGGAAGACGTGGAAATAGTATTACATAGAGACCACATCTACTTTAGATATAGAAATGGGTAATGAAGAAAATACTTAAGTTCCGATTTCATTGCACCAGACATACTTCATTCTGGTTTAATTATTGATTTCATGAAACCAAAATACCTATCTACCCAGTAAGTCCGCACCGGATGAAAGGAAATTCGGTAGAGACTAAATGCTACTTGAATGTTTTACTTCATGTCACGAGATATCAGTCTTCTTTGTGCTAGAATTGATTTAATGAAATCCTAGTGATTTAATACAATCCTAGTTTTTCTACAACTATACTTTGATTTATGTCATTAGGACGTCTTATGAAGTTTGTATTCCATCAAATAAATTCTCTTTAATAACACGTTTTAACGTTGACGTTCTTGAAACGATATTTATGATTGGAAGCACATACATTTAATTTGATTGTTATAAGTTAATCGCATATTTTGCTTGGAAAAACAAACTTTTCCATAACTGTCGATTATGTACTCTTTTAAAATCGTTTTGAAATTTTGAAAACATGCAGTTTCATGGGTTTAAACATAATGTGGATGTATGTGAATCCATACTAAGTCTAAGGCGCATTTTTTTTCTTAGTCACTGGGTGTGATTTTACTATCTAATAAGGATTTTTTGGCTAGCTATTGTGAGATAGTATTGACAGTGCGTTCAGCGTCAAACGCAGTGGACCCGCGTATTGAAAATCACTACGCGATGTGGATATAAGAATACATGTACATATTGGTAATAAATTTACATTATTCTTGGTTTACAAATTACTAAAATTTTTGACTAAGAATATGAGAATGAAAGATACGATTTATCGTCTTATATTGGAGTGTCGTACCACGCTTTTTTCGTAATGGAAACCGCTGCAAAATTCAACATTTATTCTCTAAATTTGTGGTAACGAAGAGTTTTGTCTTTCAAATTACACAAATGTGTTCCGATATCTTTCTGCTACGCTTCAACAGAAGATAAGCTCATAAGCGAGGAACATGATACATGAACTCTCCCCTATGCTTCGGCATGACTTTATGTGACCATACATTATAAATGAGAATTTACGTGATAGAAAGCACAATATGCAACAACAAAAAATTGTAATATTGCAAAAGTTACATCAATGCACAGAAATCCAAAGGTGTGACCATGCACCACTAGTTAGCACTTTACATTGCACGTCTGTGTCGAAAGGGTAAGATATAATAATTCATAGGCATGGACGCATTTCTCTAAATTGAATAAGAACATCCAAAGTCATTTACGCCAATGTTTTGGGTCCAGAAAAGAAGGACTGAAAAGAACAAAATGTGTGTAGACTTTAATAGAAATATTTCAAAGGGTTTTTTTTCAGATCTAATAATGTTTAGAATATGCTTGGCATACGTCCTGGTGTGGTCCTTAGTAGCATGCATTAGTCTTACTTAAGGGTACGAGGAATCCATATGCTTAGAATCATGAAAAGATAAATAGTTTCCACTGCCTTTGCGGGGACTCGAACCATGGATTATGGCGGGGGTTAGTCATGCATTACGAAGCGAGAGATCTACTGCTGAGCTATCAAGGCAACGTTGAGATTGTGAACTAAAATCTAAAACATAAACATTAGAATGCCGTATTTTTCTTTTGTTTACATAAAAATTGCAATTTTTGCCTCATTGGAATGCTCAATTTGTAAGTAAATTACGCGAATCATATCATATCATATCAATTTATTCCAATATCACACTCAAATACACTGAACAGAGCTTAGAACAAAACAAAAAAATTATACATAAAATACAACAAAGAATGATATTGAGGAGATGGCAAAAGGCCAAAAAGGCCTGAATGGGCCATCCCCAAAGTAGGGCCTAATAGTCTAATAACACAATACTAGGAGAAAGTAAACAGTCACAAATCCGACGCACAAAAGACAAGACATGCCCAAAACTTCAAAACAAATCATATGATTGTACAATATATTGTTGAATTTAAATCACAAAGCTTAAGTATATGTTTCTAAAAGGTTTCGAATGCGTATATCAGACAAAATGTAGATAATGTAGATACTAAAAACAGGCAATTCGCAGCTCAAACAGGACAAACTCAGAGTCGTAATTCACGTCCGGATTTTCGGGCAAAACAACGCGGGTTTGTTACATTATCAGTCAAAATCAACTCAGCATATTTATAAAATATTGTTTGTAATTCAATAAGAAGTATCAAGCCTATAATCTGTCAAAATTTGAAACCAGTCGAACTGTTCGAACATCATGAAATTATGAGGTCAACTTTTTCGAAGTAGTCTTTAGGCGTCATTTTGACCTTGATAATGGACGTAAAATCACTAGTAAAGTTCCATGTATAAACTAGAGACTCTATTTAATATGTACGCAATAAATTGTGATAATCTGGTAGGTGTAAGTAGGTAAAAACTTGCAGTAAATAAGACATTCAGCCGAGTGAGACGTTTTTATGGACCGTAGCCTTAAATAATTTGTTTTAATAGCAACAACTGAATTTTGATCAGTTACATACAAGATGGGAAACGTTTTTAAATTAAGAACATCACAATTTATTAATTAGACGGTCTAAGGGTTACAAAATTAAGTTCGAAAAATGTGTTCAGGGGTGCGTGAGGACCTCCTGTTCCTATCAGTACCAGACTACAAAATTCTCAAGTAGGAATTATTTTATATTTTATACTACCGAGTATACAACATACAATAAATGCAATTGAGCATTGCATGTTATAAATTTTCAAAAGTTGTGAAATGCTTCCAAAGTTCGAGAAAAATTATATAAAACCATTTGTCTGCCTGACCTTTTATAATTCAATGAATATTCAGATCTTTTGAAAGTGTATAGTCTAAACAATAATCATTTCATGACTAGTAATGATCATGGGATTCACAATAATATGAATATTTACCTCTAAAATATTGGTGGTTTATTATGCACAGTGCTATTTGTAATTCTCATAGGATTTTAAAGCCTGTGCTCTATGGAGACATAGATTGATATAATTATAACATTACATGTGAGTGAATCCCCAATGATCCGTTATGTTTTGCCTGGATTATATTTTCGGGTAAACAGGGTAAATGAATTATATGTTATGACCTACTTAATAAAAAAAATTATGATTTAACTGTTCAAAACTTAACTAATTCGTTAGTGGATTTGTTGAATAAACTTCGCCAGATGTTTTAATATAATTGTTTTAACATCATTTACGCACGTTTTGACGTATTTGGGTGAAATTAGGGGCTGTCGTTCGGGTGTGGGAGGTCGTCAAAGATTATGGTAGAAGGGGGCTGGTGAGATCCCATGACGTTCCTTTCTTAAATATTTGAGCAGATATATGCTTTGAATTTGCTATGAAGTTCAATCAGCTCAAGAATTCAGCAAAAATACCAAGTATTGGGCGATTTTTGGCGAAAAATCGATTTTGACTAATTTTCGTGTCCATTTTGAATTGGCTTAAATTTGTGAGGGAGTGGTGATTTTATGACGTCATTGTGAAATTCAATGGTGCCCGTTTTGGTACCAATGAATACAGGAGGTCAAAACCTATACACTGGTAGCAATTATAGAGGTATACTACGCTCCGTAAAGAAAGTAAAGTTTAAAATCACAGGACCTGTTTTACTGAAAATGAACCTTAATCACAAAGTTGAACAATTACTCTTTTTTCGATGCGTTCTACATTTCCTCATCGTAACGTAGCGGATGTTATAGCTCTGGCTCAGTTTTGCCTGGATCTGGATCTGGATTAGATACTTCGCAACACGCGAAGGTGGACCAACGGCTTAACGTGACTTCCGAACCACGGAGCAATTAGAGTAGATACAAGGAGATGTGGCCAATCGACTGGTTCAAACCTCTGAATTAACAGTCGCGTGCTAAAACCGCTCGAGCACGCCCCCTCTATATCTAAACGTGTTGTTAAATCATAAATTAGTAAATTGAATTCAAGGTTTTGATTTTACTCTAATAACGAGCAAGATTCAGGTTGACTTTAAAGGTCAATCGACTTGATGGAAAGGTCTGAGCAAAAAACACATTAAAACGTATAACTGAGATAAACGCGTTCAAAGATCAAATCTGTTGAATGTCTTGAAAATATGTATATTTATTTCACATTTCCTAGAATTCTGTTTCAGTGTCATATCAAAAATACTTGAGCAGATTGTCTATGACCAGTTTGAGAAATATTTGAAGGATGATTCGCTGCTTTACAAATTTTAGTCCGGCTTCTGTCCATATTTTTCTACCGACACCTGTTTGATTCACCTGTCATACTACATAAGAAAGGAGTGGGACAAATGAAATTTTACCGGTATGGTAGTCCTTGACTTCCAAAAAGCGTTCAACACGGCGAATTATAAAATTATGCTTGGTAAGTTGAACGCTATTGGCATGGATATGAATTCAGTAAGGTGGTTCGACTAATACCTTTCTGACAGAAGCCAAGACATAGACGGGGTACAGTCACAGCCCGTGGAATTAACACGTGGAGTCCCACTGGGCTCAATACTTGGGCCTTTGTTATTCCTCGTTTATGTCAATGATATGGTTTCTGCAGTTAAGTGTAAACTTCTTCTTTATGCCGACAATTCAGCTCTTATGGTCTCGCATAAGGACGTTTGAGTCATTCAGGAACAGCTCAGCATCGATCTTGAAAGTGTGAATGAATGGTTGATTGATAACAAACTCTCTCTTCACCTTGGTAAAACCGAGTCTGTACTGCTTGACTACAGATGCAAACTTGCGTGGTCATCGGATCTAAATACCACTTGTGGTAATGAAAAAATCAATCCCAAGTTCCAAATCAATCCCAAATAAAATATCTTGATCTGGATATTCACCAAACTCTTAATGGCGAATCAACTGCTCAAAAAGTTATTAAGAAAGCCAACTCAAGACTCAAATTTTTTACATAGAACAAACCAAACAAACAAACCAAACTTCCCAAAATAAAATTATCAGAAGGGTCTTAAACCTTTAAATTAGAAGCCACGTTGGAATTAACGAGTTCAAGAAAGTAAATTGGCTTCCAGTTGATTTTCGAGTTAACCAAATTATCATAATATGTTTGGATTATAAACAGAACCGCGCCAAATTTCCTTCAGGACAACAATACAAAATCTTCCAAAATTAATAATTATTCAACCAGATCTGGCTCTCAAGCAATTTTCCTGCCTTGTACTGGGACATATGGAAACAATCTTTCTATTTTAATGGAATCCAACTATGGGACTGTCTGCCACACATGGATCAATCACAACAATGCCATGACATTTTAAAAGGGGAGTTAAGGCTCACCTTTGTAAAGAGCTTTCAAAATCAGAACATGCAATTTTTTATTTCATCTTAGTATCGGACAGGCCCTGATATTAATTTTAGGTATTTATATGTCGATTTTGTATTTATATAAAAAAACCTTTATCTTAAATGGTTATAAGGTCCATTATGCTTTATTTAAATTTTATGATGTGGAATTATAATATTATGATTTATGATAAGAAATTCAAGTTTTACCAGTACAGAAACTTTGAACACGATTTTCTCAGAAGTATAGTTTTCTGAATCAGCCCGATGTCTTTTACCAACTTGGATGTAACTTTGCAATCGAACATCCAATATCATGTAAAATCCTTTTGAAATGTTGTGTTCAATTTTCAACTTGCAGTTCTCATGAGTTAAAACATGATATAGATATCGTTAATTCATACTAAATCTGATGGCACACTTGCACTTAATCATTAATATTTAGTACCGAGGCTTCAGTGTTGCCTTTAATGTTACACACATGTGTTCCAATATATTTCTGCTCGACAGAGATTAAACTTATGAATGAGGATGATGATGATACATGAACTCTTCCCCATGCTTCGGCATGGCTTTATGTGACCATACATTAAAAATGGTCATTTACGTGATAAAATCCAAAATAAAATAAAAAAAGTTGTAATATGGAAGAAGTGACATCAATGCATAGAGATCCGATTGTGTGACCATGCACCGCTAGTTAGTACTTTCTTTTGCACGTACAGGTCTAAAAGGTTAGATACATCATTCATAGGCATGAATCTCTTTAAATTGGAATAGGAACATCCAAAGCCATAAATGACGACGTTTTGGGTTCGGAATAAAGTTTTTGAGGACTGAAAAGTAAAGAATATATGTAGATTTTAATATAAATAAATTGATTCAGTTTATTTTCAGATTTGAATAATGTAAGAATATTTCCTGAATCCTGATACACTCCCGGTCAAAAGCGTTTGCACGGCTGTTACATCAGACATAATCGCCTTGTTTATGTCAAATTATCCATTATTTTCGTGAAAATCTTGTTCATGTACATGCTTTATTTATCCATCAGTAATAAATCAATTTTTCTTGCGATTTTTGACCTTCCGTAACCACTGAAATTTCAAATTTTCTAAACCGAGTCAAACCCACAAGTAAAATTCCCATAGAGCTGAACCTACTTAATTATTCATAAGCTATTTTCCCCATGTAAAGCTATAGGAGATTTTCGCGTCTTTTAGACGTGGAATTTTACACAAATACGCAGTAATTTATTTAGACTGTTTTATGCGCAACTGAAAGGAATTGGTTATGTATATATTTAAAAGTTTAAAAAGCATGAACAAGGTTATTTTTAAAGCTATATCTAGCTGTTGTTTATGTTTGTTTCGGAAGCAAAACTTTGATTTAAAGAAGATGCATAGATAAATTACCGGGAAACATTGAATCAAAGGCACTCTTTATACATTTTGAAGGTGTGATGGACGTGCAAGTAAATTGTGACCTTCCAGCCCGTATGAGCAGTAAATGCCAGAAACTTCATTTTGCGCTACAGGTGAAAATACATGTCAAGGTCATAATTTGCCGAAATTGATTTTTTGACAGATTCACAATCCTAGTGCTTACAACAAAATACCAGCAAAGTTTCATTTCAAGAAAATTATATGAAATGTGAAATAAATTGGCAAAATATAGGGCTTTCTAATCTTTGAACGCGTTTATCTAAGTTATACGTTTTACTCCCTGAAAACCTTTGACGGACCATAACTTGACTTCTGGAAATCGTGTGAAGTTCATTAAGGTGTCATTTAATTTAATCCTTTAAGCATGGTCTTTGAAAATAATTAAAAAAGTGAAAATGACAAGAGCTGGCATTTACTGCTGTTTTTGGCTGGACGGTCACAATTTGTCAGCTCATGGCGTGTTTTTGCCATGATGTTCATAGGTTAGAATGAGAGATCGGTCATTCACACTTGCTTGGTCATGCACATACATGGCTCAGTAACCAGTAATACATTTAAGTAATATCAGTAGATGACCTTCATACCAATAGTCATGGTGGTGGACATACCCATTGCTGTCTTTTATGAACACACTGTTAGAACGTTGGGCAAATAATTTACCCAACGTTGGTTCAACTATGAACAACCCAACTTATGGGTAAATAATTACCAACGTTGCGTACAATGTAGTCTAATTACCTAACTGTTGGGTAAAAGTTTTAGCTAATATTACCCAAATATTGGGTAAAATTTCATCAACAGTTGGTTAATATTATTTACCAAACAATTGGGTTGTTCATAGTTTAACCAACGCTTAAAAATTGCACAACAGTATAACAGTGCAATAAGAGGCCCTTTAATATGACTTGAAGTCTTTGGCTGATACTCAATGATTCGTTATCTATGTACCAAAATCAAACCTTGAGATGGCAAGACGATTAAAACAAATTGAGTCCTTTAATTATCACTGTACTGGCATAAATTAGCAGTCTTGAATTTCTTGAACCACCCCTTTTCATTTGCACATAAATAAAAGGTCTAAATGAATTACTGCGCATTTGTGTAAATTTCTACGTCTAAAAGACGTGAAAATCTCCTATAGCTTAACATGAAAAAATGGCTTATGAATATTTAAGTACATTCAACTATATGGGAATTTTACGTGCGGTTTGTCAAGGTTTAGATAATTATATATTTTAGTGGTTACAGAAGGTCAACAATTGTAAGAGAATTTGATTTATTAAGTAATAGATAACAAACGTTGATGAGTCGATTAAGCTAGATAATGCACGTCAAGTGCATTATCTAGCTTAATCGACGAAACGGAGATTTGTTATCTATCATAAACGTCAAGTTTTAGCAGTAACAGTACATTTGGAAATTGATGATGTTATAATCACTCTTAAATTAGCCCATTCTTGTCTCAATTTAGGAAAATCATTAAAACAAACACCGCCCGTGCATGATTATCAAGCAGTCATGCGAAACGTATATTGTGACTATGAAACGTGGTCACAGTATCATAGAGTATGAACCTGTTATGTATATACATATAAAATTGGATTAACCGGGGGAGAACTTCCATAGACACGGAATGATCCCGTTTTATTAACCTCTGCCTCCACCCCAAAATTAATGATCACATATTTTACAACAAATTAATCATCTGGGAACCTTATGATAATACCTACATAAGTAGTACGTCACTCATATGCGTGCCCACGCGTACGCCGGGTGATAAACAAATGACTCGGGAGTCAACCATAGTGTAACATCTTTTCAACTTCTTTTCTTCAATTGAAATCGTTAATTGATAATAGGTTAATAAATGCG
>JXSR01S006597.1:55203-65739 GCA_000969725.1 Ophiothrix spiculata
TGACACCTTAATGAACTTCACACGATTTCCAGAAGTCAAGTTATGGTCCGTCAAAGGTTGTCAGGGAGTTAAACGTATAACTGAGATAAACGCGTTCAAAGATTAGTAAGCCCTATATTTTCTGTTGATCGTCTGAAGAATATGCCAATTTATTTCACATTTCCTATTATTTTCTTGAAATGAAACTTTGCTGGTATTTTTTAGTAAGCACTAGAATTGTGAATCTGTCAAAAAATCATTTCGGCAAATTATGACCTTGATATGTATTTTCACTTGTAGCGCAAAATGAAGTTTCTGGCATTTACTGCTCATACGGGCTGGAAGATCACAAATGGGTTAATTAAGAAATTGCCTCGAAAATATTTGCGAAATAATAGTTTGCCTCGACCTAATCTTTCATCCTTTTCCCATGGAAGTCTAAATGGTGCGTCGCTCAGTAGGGATTTCCTCCGAGGAATAGTTTATGATTATGATTCCGGAATATCGATGTGGTGATAGTTAAAAACAGAATATATCTTCTATACAGTATGTTTCAAAACTTCAGCCTTCTATGTGGACATTACAAAATTACTGCAGAACCTGTGCCATACTGTAGAGTTGGTTGTTTCTAATTGTGGTGTTTATCATTTTGAAGGCTATGCAAAAAATGTCATTTCAAAAAGCCTTCGACATTTAGAAAAATGTTTGTATAAGCTCTCAATGGTGAAAATGATGAATGAATCCTACTTCGGCTTTCCAAATATCCTGAATGCGTTAACGTGTTGGACACTTTCATGTAATTTAAACCAAGTAGTCATTAACTGCTTGACCATATGATAAAAAGGACATTTTTATTCACTTCCTCAAAGAGGCAGTAGGTGGGTATGCGTCTAGACGATACTTTTTACTTGATGCCAAGTATGAACCTAGTAGTGAAAATGCTGTTAAGGAGCATTCGCAATGATTACATAGCAGTTCACATTGGGTCCACCATCGTAAGTTATGTCTAAACTAACAGCTGATAGCTCCAAAGATGAAAAAAATGAAAAAGAGCAAGGGAAATGAAAAAAGAAACGGTAAAAACGCAAAAAAAGAACTTCACAGAAAACGCAATTTTCATATGAAAAATGAAACTGAATCATTTTTTTAAATATTTAACAACACGAAACAAAACAGAGCAACGAATAAACATGCAATTGTACATTTTAAAACTTGACTGAAATGCATGTGACAATGAAAATAACCCTTTGAATCCCCATTACAATCGCTATTTTGCACGGGCACTCTATCTGGACAACCATGTGCAATTTTTAACACGGAAGAGAATAAAGATTTCAACTTTAGAACAAGGAAAACTTACCAGCTTACAATAAGCCCACAGGCATGTGTGGCTTTGCTACGATGGCCTTTTATATATATATTTCTGAATGTTTAGTATAGGTTTTGATATAACCCGGCCAAAAGAAAAAAAGGCACTGGCAGTAGATAAATAGAACAATATAAAATATGTATAGCCATCCAAATTCTATGGGTCCGTTTTATGACGTTTTTATTGAAGGATTTTGGTTGATAGGTGAAAAGGATTGTCCCTGATTTCGTGATGAATAGATTGCAGAATCTAAGGCACAACAAATATCAAAAAAGATGAAGTATATTTTCATAAAGCCAATTGATTTTGACATTATTTTTCACCCTGATGGCAAAACCTAAAAGATTATAAATCCGCCAAATGTTCCTTTACGTAAATGAATTCATTTTAACACCGCAAAGAAATTCTTATACTGTACAGTAAATGAATTCATTTATTCATAACTTTGAATCAAGTTTCAGAGCAACCTATGATATTCAGAGAACATTTTAAAACATTTTCATATTGATTGTAACTTATTCTACATGAATTGCATTGCCAACGTTTTTCTGGGTTTGCTTGTTTGTTTGTTTGTTGTTGTTGTTGTTGGTTTTTTTTGTTTTTTTTTTTTGCTTTGTTTTGTTTTAATTTGAGAAAAATACAAATAGAATTCAAAATTCAAAGCTAAATTTGTAGAATAGGGCCAATTTAAGACGAAAATGCTTAGATGCTTAGAAGATTTTATATTTGGACATATTATTTTGGCGCCATACCATTGTTGCACACAGCAAATAGGATACACAACTTGGGGTTTGACATATAATATGAACAAAATAGGGGGACATTTTCCTTAGGTGTCATCAGGGGTCATTATTTATTTTATTTTTTTCATTTCATTTTTTTTAACTTCAGTCATGTTAGTGAATATAAAAAGGTACATGTCTGAAAAAATGTAGCCATTATACACGTATATATAAGAATTTCATGTGAAAAACAGATGTTTTTTAACAGTAACCCTATTCCGTAATTGAGCCTGTCAAAACGTCAGTTAAATCAAAGCATACATTGGACAAATATATTTTGAATACCAGGTTCTCTAAATACCTCTGCAATTTAAAGCTTTACCATACAATGGAAGACAGAATCGCTGTTGAAATTAATGTTGGCTGACATCGTTCTGATGACATGTTATCATTTGACGTATTTGAATATCACATACGTGACACGATTCGGCATATTAAATTATTTTCGAATTTCTAAGTACCACAGTTATTTTAAAATTTGTTTTTAAAAATACTAGCAATTGTCGTATTTCTAGACCAGGAGATTTATGCTGGGTTCGTGGAGTCATCACCATAAATAGGGCAAACCCTAAAGTCAGGTTCCAGCCAGAGCTACTGGCCTGTGATATATCTCAAATACATTGCTTGTCATGTTTCGGGCAGGAATTGTGTAATCTTTATTGAGTCTTTATTACGATTTTGATTGTTCATAAATATGTATTGGTGCCCCCGGGGGATCATCATCGTGTAACCTGAAGACACTCGGATATCAAGGTAAAGAAGTATTTCAAGCTATGTCAAGCAGTTGCATTTTGTCTTCTTTTGGAAAAAATGTAAAATCAAAACTTAAGTCATACTAAAATGTTTAAAATTTGGTGTTTGTATTTAATAGATTATTGAAATTTTGATTCTACTTTCGTTTCGTTCATGCTGTTTGTGTAAATTAAAAATAATAATAATACTTAACCGATAATGAATTACCAATTTTATCGGCATTTTTGAATCTGAACTCACGCTTGAAGTGCAACGGATTTGGGAAGTTGCGAAGACTGTTTGGAAGAGAATTCTAAATAGTCGGACGGTGAATGTAAAAGAGTCTTTACAGGCTGTATTCAATGTCAAGTGAACTCTTGGAACTCAAAGCATTTTTGTAAGTCGAACGAAGAGACCGTGTTGATACATGCAAAAGATGACGACAAGTACACTCTTAAAAAGAAAGGATGAAATTAATCCGATAATGTATCATATATGAGCTTACCTTTTTTTCGGATTAATTTTGATCCAAATTCTCCTCAAATTTGATCCTTTTTGGATCAAAAATGAGTGTGTTTGATCCGAAAAGGATCACATTTGAGGAGAATTTGGATCAAAAGTGATCATGCAGAAAAGGGTAAGCTCATATTTGATACTTTATCGGATCAATTTCATCCTTTCTTTTTAAGAGTGTATGCAGGAAGAGTATTTTCTACGAACACGAGGACAATTATTATGTGTGTACCGGACTGGATATTCAACACAAAACCACAAGTCAACAATGTTGCAGAATACAAAGTATATATATGCTTTATATCTTTTGGATGCACAAATATCACAATTTAACACACAACATTAAATGTTAAATTTTCAAAATACGAAAATACTTTATGTCAAAATACCTTATGTCAAACCCACAATTGTTGATTTCTTTATATAAATATATACAATATCAACTGTTGACAGGAGCTGTATGTTGAACTATAGTTACAGATTGAAGCTAAATTGCATGAAATGACAAAATCGACAAAAATAAATAAACAGAGCAAATATCCAACTATTTTATTAGTAGAAAAAATCAATAACTTGATGCACGCCCCTGTGGTCATAGCATCTCACATGTCAGTTCTGTGTAATGCATCTGACATTTGATTTTTTTTATTTCACACTTTGTAATTTGAACTCACTGGTTCCTTTTGTTGTGGAATACGTTCGTATTATTTCCTTGAAGCAATCTTGTATATTCTTACATAGAAGTGATCAATAAAATCAAAAGTGACTATTCCCTTTCTATATTGTTTTACTCATTTGAGCCATATGGCATATGTAATTGATATTGTGCCTGATGTAAGAGATATGCATCTCTAATGTTTTGGTCAAATCGTTATCCTATTTAGAGTAAACTCGGTTTGAAATAAATGTCCATCTACACTGCTGGTTGGACTACATTTTCTTGTCAATCAAATTTTATCCCGTTGATATCTTTAATATAAAGAAGATGAGGTTAATATTGATGAATGAATTTACATTTGGAAATTTTAACCTCAACTATCATAGAATAAATTTATAAAAATCCTCATCAGAAGAAATCTCTATAATGGACTGTTCTGCCTGAAGTCATCATAGGTCAGAAAAGGTCATCTATCCTCACAACATCACAGGATTTCTTCTGATGAGGTCAAGTGCTACATGTCGAAATATCATAAAGGGTATGTTTCTTGAGCTGTAAGCATGTTTAAACCTCTCAGTAAGTATTATCAACGATAATAAAAGTTGTCACTCTCTTCTCCCTGGACTTTGTTATGTGTGTTGGTGCTAAAATGGTGTCATTGGGTAAACTTTCTTCTTGGACAATATACCGTAACTAGGTCAACCCTAAGGTTACAAGCAAATGAAATCTACTCGAAATCGGACAGTCAGTTTTCTGCATCTATATGTTAAATTTAAGATGAATACCATGTACCTGCAACAATATACTATAAAAAGCAACCAGGTTACTTGATAAACCAATCTCATCAATTGTTATCTCTGTAAAATCAGGTAATTCGATCTGTAATGAATATTTACGGGCTATTAAGGAACTGATTTGCTCTGTAGCTTTAATTTTCAAAGAAATTCATCTAAATGCGGGGATTTTCTTTTTCTTACTTTCTACGACATTACAAAACACTAGCATGACTCTTGCCATATCGGGTGTTTCAGTATAATGTATGTTTTATTATGTGAATTGATTATAATAGGAAAAAGCCGCTTTGAATAAAACTTCTTTTTAAAAAAATCTCCTCTAAGGTAATTTTCATCTTGTTGCTTGTTTTGAAATAAGTCTTCGGATATACTTAGTTTGTTTCAAAATTTTTATTTATTATTTTCATACATGCGTATTCATTCCTGAAACCTAAAACTCTTCAATTCAAAGCTCTGCATATGTGGACAATGCATTAATGTTTTATTAAAATCATTAATCGTCGTTGTTTTTGTTTACAATTCTATTTCTGGTGGCGTTTAAAGAGTAAGCTACACAAGCAATGTTTAGGAGAGAATAGCTAAGATGTATTGAATTGTATTTCTTTAAATTTCTGGTGTCATATTTCTGAACCAGGGTTTCATCTACAGTTTAACACTATAAATAGGTCAAACCCGTAAGCCAGAAAGAAATGACAATCCAAAGTTACCTGGCCTGTTATCTTTTTGGTTAGATATCTTGCCCGGATATTGCAAAATATTTATTGGGATTCATTGAACGCTTTATCCTTTTGTTTGATCGCTCATAAATATGCATTGGTACCCCCAGGGAGTCGACATATTGTAACCTAAAGACATCTAATTCTTGCATGTCAGACCATGTCAAAATTTCGAAATTTTACATTTTTCACTTGTTTGCGAGAACACTTTAATTTTGAATACACATTTAAAACTTTCGCATATATAAAAATTATATACCTGTGTTTGCTTTGCATTTTGCAAGATCTTTACCATTATCATATTTAAGTTAACGACGAGTGCGATTGTTTAACGCTATGATTTCATAAGGGCTGATATTTTAGCTATTGTGAATGATTTAATTTTAACAAATAAAGTCAAAATGCTTATTCAAGGCCAATTTTACAAATTAACTTCCCAAGAACCGTTCTGAAGAGCGGTATTAAAATAAATGGTATGTTTTCAATCCAATACACGTGTCTTATTTCTGCTGTCATAGACGTTGATGTTTCAGACCAAACTGATAATCTTAAACAAGTATTATAATAATAAATCTCTAAAAACTTTTCACATTTAAAATACAAAGCACTCATTTGTGGACCAATAAGAAGAAGCACTATACATTACAATAAAGCTTTTGTGCCGAAATGCCCTACATTCGTGACAAACCATTGACGCTATTTTAGTTCTGACATATCAAATGTCAATTCTCTGTGATACAGTTGACATGTTATCTATCATTCATTTTTCCATTGCATTAAAAGTAAACCATTTCTTGTTTTGGAGATTTAACTAAGGACTGCTGGGGCAGTTCGGAGGAGTGTTACGCAGACATGATCAATTCATAAAAGCTTCCTTATCAATTTTGAGATATTGTTGTAGCATTTTTGAGTCAACAAAGTTTTAAAGGAAGTATTTTATTGTATTGTAGCTTCATGTTTCTGCTTTTTTATTACCTATGAAAGAAACCATTTCAGACAAAGGTTTGTGAAGGAATGCTTTAATTTCTTAACACTCTTGCCTATAGATCTTAACATCTCTAGATACAGACTTGACATTAAATATGGAATTTGTTTTTTCTGTTGGTTTCCATCTTGAATAATCCGCCATATCTAGGTATATGAAAACTCCAGGAATGTGTATTTCTTCATATTTGTAGATATACATGTAAACTTTGAACTAAGACCCTTTTTGTTTATACCTAGGTGACACAGAGAAAATGGGGAACTTTATAGCACAAAAAACCCTAAAATTTGAGTCCAAACTAGTTCACCATAATACGGAATTACGGAAATTAATTTGCCGTAGTTTCTTTAATACTTTACCCGGACGCTAGAAATTTTACAAGGTTATTTTACATATTGTTGGTTACAAATTATGAACAAACACTGTTTGCTATGTCATCCATACGAAGCGTGCGGCGCATAGACTCTCCGTGCAGACATTCCAATAGTGATTGGAGAGTTCGAACAGGTGTATCAACCCAAGTGTCAAGCACAGCCTATAAGTTACTCATGTACATGGTGGTTTGATGTAACTTGTTGTTCATCGATGGTTTACTTCAGCCGAGAAGTCCTCAATAGAGTTCATATCTGAAGATCTTAACAAACAAGGCAAATGTCCAACACCATGATCTTTCATAAAACAAGATCGTATTAAGAACATTAGTTAAGTCTCACTTTATTCAAAGTTGCGACCATGCTAGGAAACCCCTGGAGGATATATTTTGACTGAGCTACAGATTGATTTCCATTTTAAGTCCCATCAATGAGATAACGTTGTCTTCAGAGCTTAGACTCAATTTGAAATATACTGCCAATATGGACGTATCAGGGCCGCAGATGTACAGAGAAGGGTTATACTGAAGCGTGCATGCTATCAACATTATATCCAGAAGAAGGTAACATACTCTTCTGGATGCTTAACATGCAGCTGGAAAATCGGTCTTGATCACCTTGGAAGGCGGCTTCCATCAGCCTCAGTAAAGCTGCATTCTAGAAGCATTGATAATGTCATTGGCTAGAGGCTTCTTCGGAAACAATTTTGTGCTCCACTATGACAACTTTCGCCTCCGTCGTGCTCGTACAATCCGGACTTTCCTGGAAGATCAGAGTGTTGAATTCTTTCCTTGTCCGGCAAGATCTTCATATATTAATCCTTATGAGAACATTTGGGTCAAGAAACACGTTGGATTAACAGCATGTTATATTGATCCTCCGAGGTGAAGTAGTGCTGTGGGGCTGTGTTTGGTTGTTTGGCTGAGATACTCGAAAAAACTCTCCAATAACAAATGGATAGCATTCCATGGAGAGTTATGGCATGGAAGTTTCTCAGTGAGAACAGAGGAAGTATCTATTGATCAGGAAGTATTACTAACATTGTGTTAATCAACTCTGTAGAGTTTCACATCTTTAGGTAACGTATGAAAGAAAATATGGTAAATTCATTTTCCTTTGTTTAATATTGCAGTGCACGGCTTTGGACCTAATTTTCCGAGATATTTGTACCTTCAAGTTTCCCATTGTCTCTGTGTCACTTCAGTGACCTTGAAAGTACCCTTGATTTGAAGTTTATAAGTGTAGTGACAAACATGAAAAAGCACAAGTCTCCAAAGTTGGTAAATACAGAGATATGGCGGGGTATTCAAGAATGGAAACCAACAAAGAAAAAATATATTCCATATTTAATGTCAAGTCTGTAATGTCAATTTTGGTGACATGTTATCTATCATTTATTCATCGCGTGTGTAAGTTCAATATCTCTTAGTTTTTGAATAAACTAGTAAAGTCAGCTTATAGCAGGGCAGCATTCTAACATAGAATTGATCAATAAAAGTGTTTTATATATTTTCTAGGATTGATTTTTTGTAGTCGCCACTGTTATTTGGACAAGTTAATATACTTGTTTTCATCTTATAACTTTTCCTATAGTATTACCGTATGTTTTTCTTTTTTGTTTTGAAAAAATGATAAAAAAAACACAAAACAAGTGTTAGTAAACTGGGGTTGATTTACTTTTTCGCGGCTGAAAAGTAAAATTTTATTTAGTAATAATAAAGCTATCATCAAGATTTGCAATAATTTCTACAAGGTGTTATCCTTGTCCTCCCACAGATAAACGGTTGTTTTGTTTGTTTGTTTGTTTGTTTGTTTGTTTGATTCTTTCTTTCTTTCGTTCTTTCTTTTTTCTAAAGTCCGCCAGACTATTATCTCTAGCTTTGGTTACCTCCCTGACTAGGAAAATTCGACTTATAATCTTAGGACCATGAGTTCAGTGGCCTTATCACACTTGTACCACCCGATTAAGCTGTTCACCTGATTTAGCATGACTTGTATTGACAGTGAAAGCAAAGTTGGATAGTCAGTACGGACTACTCATAGTACCACAATACAAAAATACAAATGTGACGCGTTACATCAAAAGGTTGTAACTTTTGATGTAACGCGTCACAAATGGTACCAGTGTAATGAAATACAGCGTCCGTGTGACTGAACCGGTACATGTGCAATCAATAAATCATTGATTGCGACTTATTCCGTGTAGTTTAATAATTTAGACTCAGACTCCTGATTATGGGGGACACTCAGTCTCATTACACCGGTAATGAAAGAATTGTGTTAATAATATGTGATGGCTCACCCCGAAAAGGGTGTCTTTGAAGATGATATCAATTCTGATATTTTTATTTCATCTGTTGCAGCATTTTCTAAGCCATAAAATGACACATTACTTGCAAGGGCGTCATTTCATTTTGGAGTGTGGGGGGTCCAAGAATTTTTTTGAGCAAAAACAGTGGTCGGAGGAAAAATTTGGTTTTTTAGTAATGCGCGCGTAGCGCGTGAAAAAATCTGTCACATCAGATAATTTAAGCTACAAATTGTTTTAAAAATCTTCAAATGTGCGAAAAATTGCAATTTTTTACTGACATTTGACATTACATCTGAAAATTCGCGCGAAGCGCGCAAAGTTTTTGATTTTCCACATTTAAGATATCAATATAAAGGGAAAATTTCAATTTCCTGTCCATTTCTTTCCTTTTTTTGGAGGGTCCGTTCCTCCCCCTCCCCCCTCGATTCCTCCGCCTATGCCAGGGGGCAGAGCCCCCAGCGAGTGTCCACGGTGGGTAGAGCCCCTTGGTGCCCCCTGAAGCCCTAGCATTTTTTTGCATTCTGAGGGTGTTCCTAACACGTCACTTTTTAAGTGGGTAATGTGAAGAAATTTAGAAATTAATTGTTTGTATAAAGTTTGTGGGGGTCAGGGGGCGAAGCCCCTTGAAGCTCTAGCCTTTTACGCATTCTAAACACGTATTTTTGTAAAAATTTGGAATTAAATCGTTTGTATTATGTTTGGTGGGGGTCAGGGGGCAAGCCCCCTGAAGCCATTGCGTTTTTTGCATTCTAATGGTGCATTCATAGTCCAACGATTTCATCGCACGACGTCTGTCGATACGCAGTCTTTAAACGCGCTACGCATATTGCGCTATAACTTTTGAAGACTGCGTATCGAGCGATGTTGCAGTGATGAAATCGCTGGACTCTGAACGCACCATAAGGGTGTTCCTAACACGTATTTTTATGGGTAATGCAAAGAAATTTGCAAATAAATCGTCTTTAATTTTTTATTGTGTCCCCCACCCTTCAAAACATTGGGGGCGTGTCGCCCCGTTCCCCCTGAAATGACGCCCATGGTTATGTTTGAAGATAGAGCCCCTAGGTTGGGGTCAGGGGGCGAAGCCCCCTAAAACCCTAGCGTTTTTTGCTTAGTAAGGGTGTTCCTAACACGTATTGTTGAGGGTAATGTGTGAAGACAAAGCCCCTTAAGGGGTGAAAGCACATCACTCATTGTTTCATTTTTGCAAATTTATTTTTTTTTTTTACCATAACTTTTGAACAAAGTGCTTAAAGTTAATAAAAGTATACATTTCCAGAAAGGAATTTTCACAAGGAACATGATGGTGATGTTGATTTTTAACCA
>JXSR01S006601.1:41661-65235 GCA_000969725.1 Ophiothrix spiculata
TCACTCAAAACTCGCAATTTTTTGGGTTTAAATATAGCCTATAAAACTCCTATATTATGCAACGTTCTGCTTGCAATCCCTTGCAATAAGGAATTTTATTATTGTGAGGCGTAACGTGAGACTCGAATATGAACCTTATGTCAATATCTACTTCACCTCCGTTTACTTTTTGCTTTAACTATGATAAAAGGGATCGAGGTGCTTTGTAATGCTGCATTCCTTCAATGGCTTATTTCAATACTAAACTATACTACTTTAAGTTTATATCTGAAAAGCAATAACATTACCGTTGACGACTCATAAGTGAACTTAACAACCGGGGAGGGGTAGGAGTCTTTTTCATGATATTGTCGAGATTTTACATTGACCCATTTATCATTTGTCATGACTTTTTACTTGCCAAATAAGGACTCATTTATCGCTGAATTAACTGTCAACAAATACACCTTGTTGCTAGGACCATCACCAACCGTGAATAATTACATTAATTAGGTTTTTAATGTATTTGGTGTATCCGAAAATGTGTATTTTGTACCCATGCATCATTTATGAATAAAACAAATCCATCAAACAAGAATACAAACTCACTTGTGTCACATTTTCTGAGTGATCATTTGGTGATACATGTATTAATACCTTTTAAAGTGAAAAAATAACTTAAATCATTCATTGAAAAGATTGATTTCTTAATTAGTATGTACTCGTTGGATTTTATTGAATTTTGCCTATTTTGGTATCAGCATTCACTCTCCCAAATTTGGTTCCAGTTTGATTTAAAGATTTTTGATCAGGTTAGGATTCGATTCTGACTTATAATTCTTACCGGTGTTAAATTGTTTATCCTTTCTCAGGTTGGTGAAATATTGATCATTAATAATAATTATAATAATAATAATTATAATAATAATAATATCCAGTATTTATACTTCGCTATTCACCGTAGTATCATAGCGCTTGACATTATTACGACGCCGACCTATCGGAACTTAGATTGTAATATTCCCCTAACAGCTCCCCAATGAGCTTGGGTGGACGAAGCAATCGAGATTTAATGTCTTGCCTAAGGACATAACCCGTTGGCCGTAGCGGGGCTCGAACTCGCGACCTCATGATTCGGAGTCCTGCACTGTTCCACTAGACCACACGAGCTCCCATTTTTCAGTAAGTCATTTTTTTCCTCTTTACATGGATTGCTTTCTTCATTCTTATCTTTTTACCAGCAGAATTTTCGTAAAAAAGTAAGGATTTGATATGTTACTATTTCCCTTGACGAAATGAGCCCTCTCGATTGAAAAAAATTGATATGTTTTACCCTTGAACAAGCAGAAATTTATCAGGATTCAACTCTTACTATTTTCTTACCAAAAATTATTTTTTAAAAAGTAAGGAATTTGTAGTCTTCCTATTTTCCTACCAATTAAAAAAACAAACATGAATACCATTTAACAAGCAGAGATGTTTTGAAAAAGTAAGGATTCGATTCTTTTTATTTTCCTTACCAATGAAAAAGTGATACCCCCTTGAAAAAATGGACATATTTATTATTATTACCTTTTAAAGATTTTTGAAACAAGTAAGGATTCGATTCTTACTATTTTTCTTACCAACGATTTTTTTCATGTAAAGGTGCGTTTACATCTGGACGTATTGGCCCTCGACGTAGGCTAACGTATTCCAGAATCACAATACGCTGGACGACAAGCAACGAGTAAAGATAAAAAAAATCAAAGTTTGTTGACCGATAGTAACGAGTATCAGCTATACGACGGCAACAAGTGACGAGTGGTTGCTATAAGAAACGCAGACTTACTGATAAATTAAGAGTTTGGCTTGACCAAAATGTTGACTATGGGTCACGACTTCTCAACGTAGAACAACTGTAAGCAACGCAGTGAGGCGGCAAATGCTGACCTTGGCTGACGTAAAGGAACGAATGCTATCGAATGGTTACGGCAACAATAACGTGACTAGAAGTTTGTGCGAGTACAAGGTTGTTTGATTAAAATCACGTTGATTTAAATAGGTGTGATTTAAATCACTTGGATTTAAAAAAAAAATCACTGACTGTTTTCTTTTCAATTGAATCATTTTAATTTCTCTACAAGCAGTTTCGAAACAGTTTTGAAATAATTTTCAATTAATCTTCATTAGATGCAAGAACACAATTATAAACATTTTCAAAACAACGCAATTTTAGGCAATAAACCCATCTTATGAAACATTAACAATGTTTTAGTTATGCGTTTTTGAGCTAATAATGATAATTGACTGGAATATGTCACAAACCCCAAAACATTCATGCAAAAGTGCCTGCATTTTGTTGATAAACCCAAAAGTGTGTCATTTTATGATTACATTTGGGGCTCGGTAGCCATAGAGAATTTTTACGATGCTGTAAAAGTTTGCAACTTGAAAATGAATGGTCAGATCAAGTGAAATTTTCAGCATACATTTATGTTGTACTATTCTTATTATTTAGATAGAAAAGAGGCAAGGATGTCATTCAAATCGGAATAAAAAATTGCACCAATAGGCAATAATATGTACATGTAGAAGCTAATCATAACTTTAGGTGACAATCAAGTCCACTCCTTTGTTTCCTGTAACAAGGTAAACATCTTTATTTGAATTTAGGATCTATTGATTCCATTTTAAAAGCTTTGGACAAGACCACTAGTTTTACAGCTTTTTCAGTCCCTGGTGAACACCAATTGAATCACTAAATGTAAAGATTTTTTATTTTTGTAACTTTTGTTTTATTTAATTTAGTGGATTATTTGTCAAATGTTAAAAAAATAATCAAAGAATACTTGTCAACTGTATTTGGTCTAAAATCACTTCAAAAACAGTTTAAACCTGTTTTGTATGATCATGTTTTTTTGTATTCTAAAAAAATCAAATAAAATCCGATTTAAATTAAAAAAACACCACCGTGATTTAATTTTTAAAAATCCGACTTTTTTCAATCTTTTTTAATCCAAAAAATTACCAACCCTTTGCGGGTGGTACAATCATTCCTACTCACAGCTCTAATAAAAAGAACTCTGTACAAAACTACAAAACACTGATAAAAATTGACTTAAAATATAGACAATCGTTTATAAATCGTAACCCACCGTTGCAATACGCCAGCATCAGTTTACTTACGTTACCCAAAGTCGTTACAACTCGTTACCCACTGCAATATGTCGTCACAATGCGCCAAGACTTGTTGACAACGGGTACCAACGATATTGTCACGACCTCTAAACGTATACAGACTGCTACAAACGATCATGGAGACGTCAAAGAACTGAGGGTTGCGGTGGCCAACGAGATCTCAACGACATCAATCTTATTCTATGTCATCCCAAAATTTTAAAACTTGTAACTGAAAGCGACCGATAGTAACGACAACCTGCGTATGTTAGAGGCGTGTGCTAACGTGAACCGACTTTAACTAAAGAGGACCGGCGTATAATTCAAAACTGCAATTCGCAGGTCTACGCTGCTTGTCATTACCCCAAATACGCCCAGATGTAAACGCACCTTAAAGGTGCCCTTTAAAAATTTGGACACGTTTTTTTTCCGGTCATTATTATCACTTTTATTATCTTTTAACAAGCAGAATTTTTTGAAAAAGTTAGGATTCGATTCTTACTATTTTTTTACAACGATTTTTATCGTAAGTAAGGAATGAAGTTTTACTATTTTCCTTACCATTAAAAATGAAACCCCCTCGTTGAAAAAATTGGACATGTTTATTGTGGTCACTATTATTTCCTTTAGCACCTTTAAATAAGCAGAGGTTTTTTAAAAAGTAAGGATTCGAGTCTTGCTATTTTTATTACCATCGATTTTTTAAAGTAAAAGATTGTATCTAACTTTTTACCTTACCATTGAAAAAATGACGCCCCCACCCCTGTGGAAAAAGTGGACTGTGACGTTTATTTCGGTCATTATTATTACCTTATTATTAAAGTAAGGAATGAAGTCTTACTATTTTCCTTACCAATGAAAAAATGATCCCCCTCCACTTGAAAAATTAAATGGTCCTTATTAAACATTTTAGAGATTTTTTGTAAAAGTACGATTTGATTCTTACTATTTTTCTTTTCGAAGTAAGGATCCTTACCAATGAAAAAGTGACCCCATCCCCCCTGTGAAAAAAATTGGACACGTTTTTCGGCCATTATTATTACTTTTATTAACAAGCAGACATTTTTGATAAAGTAAGGATTCGATTTTTAATATTTTTTTACCAACTGTTTTTTTAAAGTTAAGATTGAAGTATTACCATTTTCCTTACCAATGAAAAATGATCCCCCTTGAAAAAAATTGGACATGTTTTTCGGTTATTATTATTACCTCATGTTTTAGAGATTTTTGAAAAAAGTAAGGATTCGATTCTTACTATTTTCTTACCAACAATTTTTTTAAAAGTAAGGATTGAAGTCTTACTTTTTCCCCCCTATCAATGAAAAAATTACCCACGCCCTCTTAAAAAAAATTGGACATGTTTTTTCTGTTATTATTATTACCTTTTAAAGATTTCTGAAAAAGTCAGGATTAAATTCTTACTATTTTTTCCAACGATTTTTTTTTAAAGTAAGGATTCCAGAAATTCTTACTATTTTCTTACCAACGATTTTTTAAAAGTAAGGATTGAAGTCTTACTTTTTTCCTTACCATTGAAAAGATGGACACGTTTTTCGGTCATTATTATCACCTTAATTTTCTTTTAACAAGCAGAGATTCTTGAAAAAATAAAGAATTCGATTCTTACTACTTTTATTACCAACGATTTTTTTTGTTAAAAAATGGACATGTTTTTTTTCGGTCATTATTATTGTTATTACCTTTAGCACCTTTAAATAAGCATTATTATCACCTTAATTATCTTTTAACAGGCAGAGATTTTTTGGAAAAGTTAGGATTCGATTCTTACTATTTTTTCCAACGATTTTTTTTTAAAGTAAGGAATAAAGTCATACTATTTTCCTTACCATTAAAAATGCAACCCCCTTGTTGGAAAAATTGAACATGTTTATTTTGGTCATTATTATTGCCTTTAGCACCTTTAAATAAGCAGAGATTTTTTTTTAAAGTAAGGATTCCAGTCTTACTATTTTTCTTACCAACGATTTTTTTAAAGCAAGGATTGAAGTCTTACTTTTGCCTTACCATTAAAAAAATGACACCTCTGATTTTCGTCATTATTATTACCTTAAGCACCTTTAAATAAGCAGAGTTTTTGAAAAAGTAAGGATTCGATTCTTACTATTTGTGATGGCTCACCCCGAAAGGGGGGACTTTGCAGATGATATCAATTTTGATTTTTTTTCATTTCATCTGTTGCAGCATTTTCTAAGCTTTAAAATGACACCTTACTTGTTAAAATTGATCAAGGAGATCAAATTTTACAACAGAAAATCTGCTGGAAATTCTTAATATTTTTCTTGTATTTTGATGCCTATTTTCACCTGTTTCTTGAAAAGTATTCTGTCGCAAAGTCACCCTTTTTGGGGTGAGTCATCACATTTTTCTTACCAACGATTTTCTTTTAAAAAGTAAGGATTGAAGAATTAAGAATAGAGGGCGTAGTCAAAGTAAGGATTTCGGTAAGAGTTGATTCCTTACTTTTTTCTCTACCTAAATCGCTTCACATGTGAACTTTAAACGCGTTTTTCTCAGAATAACCTTTTTTTTTCAATCGACCTTGATATCCAAAACATTTTCGCACATCAGTAAAGAACGGAACGTCCTATATATATTCATGATTGTTGTTTCATTTTAAAGCTAGGATCACAGGCTTTCCACTCATACAAAACAACTCTATTTTATTTTTGACCCCATAGCTACCTTTTGCTGGAACGCGTCACCTATGACTTCAGGATCTCAAGACTGTAGTACTGCAGATAGCCATAACAATTGTGCTTTTGATGATAAAAGCATGGAACTTTGGACATAACTTAAGAATGTGGTAATAAGGATATTTAGATATAGGGGCATCTCAGATTTTGTCTAGAAACAAAATGGCGGCCATTTTTCAAAATGGCCGCCATTACAGAGGGATAAATTTCAAAATTGGTCAAATCTTGTTCAATCTTGCAATCAAACGTTGCTATGGTATCAAGTCAAACATCCTTAACACTCATTTATCAGTATATTTACCATTAGTCATGTTAGTGCCAACTATATAGGTTGGTCTGTAACTATAGCAATGAATTATCAGGTACATTCGAAACTATTACTTTGTGTAGACAGTTTTTTACAACGAACATTTTGAGACTATTTTCAGCAAAATCGGACACTTTTGAAATGTTCGATCCCCATTGGGCTGAACATGTGACCCCGAATGACCTTTTTACGTTTTGGGTTATAACTCGAGAACCGAACATCGGAGATCGGTAAAACTTTACTTGTTCTTCATCCTTGTGATGAGAGGAACACATTGGTATGGTTTTGAACAAAATGTGACCAATTTTGAAATTTATCCCTCTGTAATGGCGGCCATTTTGTTTCTAGAAAAGATCTGAGATGCCCCTATTTCTAATTTCCTTTTAAAAAGTACACTCTACATGTGTGCCAGATTTCATACTTTTACCATCAAAAGCACAATTGTTCCATACTATGTAACTTATCTGCAGTACTACTGCTCAGATGGTTCAGTGGATGTTCTCGTAAACATGACTAACTCACGCAATAAGCCATGGTTCGAGTCCCAAACAAATGCAGTGGAACTTGTCTTTTTCTCTTTTCATAATCAAAAATTAGCAACTATGGGCGCACGTCACGTTTGGCTAGTACAAAGCAATGCGGGTAAAAGCTTCAAAAAGGCGGGAACAATGTTTTTTTTTTCGGGGGGGGGGGGTGAAATATCTTTTTAATCACGTTCTATGGTACAAAATTAGTCAGATTGGTTGAAGATTACCAAGATTTTGCTGTGTTTATCAAATTTGAGAACCGATTTTAAACTGAGAAACTTGTGGCGAGTTAAAGAATATGAAATTAAAAATGAAATGTCCTATGTTCGCGGTGACATGGCAAAAAATAAATACGGTTACCCTATAGATTTGACACTACTAAATAACTACCGGGAACCAAGCCATGGCCAAAATGGGAACTATGTGCTTGTGGGGCATCCTGAGAACCTACTCTTAAAAGCTTAAAATTGTGCTACGATGTGTAATAAAATATGTGAATATTTGAATGTCTTCTTTCAGTTTCTGACATTTGATTTGGAAAATAGTCAGAAATTAATCCGCCAGTGTGATTCGACGAATATTGGCCTGATTCATACTTGGGAAAGCAGGGCGGTAATGACATTACTACGTTCAGCGTTTCTAAGAGTGAAAACTTTCCAGGTAATACTGTGCTGAAAGTTTGACTATTTGTGGGATACATGTTGTACTTTCACCCCATAATGCCCGTTTATTCATCTAAGAATTCTAAATATGAGAAAAACAGACTCAAAAATTACCATTTTATCATATGAAAGAATATGAAAGGCATTTAGTAGTGTGAACCTCTAGAAACACTTGGAAATAGTTTGTGGCCGCGTCATACACATCAACGATGAACTTGTTTTTATATTTTTAACAGTTTCTTGGCTTCTTTAACCGTCGGTAAGTGTATTTTTCAGCCTATACTACACTCAGTTCTCAATTTTAGCTGTGATGAAAGCGCAGTCTGTTAAGCTTCCTTGTGAAATTGAAAAAAAAAATCATATGCATAGCTAAAATCATGTAAAATAAATAATTTACTTCATAATTAAAGCTTTGGAATCAAAATATTTCCATATCGATACTCAGCGAATGAGATCCGTGCCTTGACATTGGCCATTTCCTTAGACTATTAACATGATTAAAGATTATGCGCACGCTTGCAATTGGTTTAGCATGACGTGTTGCATGCTGCTTAGCTTAGCCTAGGCTGGGGCAAAGACATGGCGCCACATTGTTATTCCAGACAGGCTGTTATAGATTCAGGGTATGCAGGGCCAGAGTAGGGCTAGGCTAAGCTGAACAATGTAAACACATAAAATACGATGCCTGCCTTTTATTATTCCTCTAAACATTGCCGATGATTGAATGTATATTAAAGCAGGAATGGATAGCGTAAATTCAGCAAATGATGACCAGCTATGGTTTTTGAGTGCCATTGCTAGAGCTGTATAAAATGTTAACGAGAAGCCGAATGAGATGATTTATTTTGAATCAGATCTATAAACTGAAACTATAAACTGTAAAGATCGTTTTGCATATATTAAAAACATAGTTTATTTACTCTTTTTCCACCTCTTTTTTCCTCTCTTGATCTCACACCATTTATACAGGTCTGTGCAGGGAATTTCTACACGATTGTCGCAATTGGAGCGGAATACGGCATATGAATGGGCTCTGGAAACCAAATGACGGCGTCTCGCTTACTTGTTTTAGAACATTATTTTGGGTAGGAATGTTCCATTAACAGTGAACACAAATAAACTTATTTTGGCTGGAATTGTCGAAAATCGATACATATAGTACTGAATAACTACCAGGAACCAAGCCTGGCCAAAATGGGAACTATTTGCTTGTGGGGACCTACTCTAAAAAGCTTAAAATTGAGCTATGATGTGTAATAAAATATGAAGATTTCATATTGCATCGTTAGATTTGAATATCTTCTTTCAGAGTCTGACATTTTATTTGGAAAATAGTCAGAAATTAATCCGCCAGAGTGATTCGCCGAATATTGGCCTGATCCCACTTTTTTGCCAATTCATACTTGGGAAAGCAGGGCGGTAATGACATTACTACGTTCAGCGTTTTTAAAAGTGAAAACTTTCAAGGTAATACTATGCTGAAACTTTAACTATTTGTAGGATACACGTTGTACTTCCACCCCATATTCATCTAAGAATTGTAAATATGAGAAAAACAGCCTAAAAATGACCATTTTATCATACAAAAGAACAGGAAATGCATTTAGTAGTGTAGAACCTATATATATATTTGTCACTTTATGAGGCTCATTCCAGTGAAAATGACACTTTTTTTTGACTTCCACATGTTCAGCATGCAGGGTTTTCAGTCATACGTTTGTTACTCGGTACGTGAAAAGTATTTTTAAATAAGAAATTGTATAAAGTTTTTCTATCCGTGCATGAATGAGCACATGCTTTAATTCAAAAATGGCATAAACGTTACCAAACAAAACATTGCATTAAAAGAAATCCTAATGATAGAATTTCCTACCACTTTTATGAAATATTTAGAAATATGTTACCCATCATCTGTGAAAAGCGCAATAAAAATGGCTAAATTGTCAGAGGAATTTTACTTTGAAATCATTTGGAGCAATATAACATATCCGTGCGATGCCAAAAACCGTCGTTACCGAACGTTACATGAACTTTAATCAGTATTTTGGCAATTAAGTTAATCTTTTAACACTTACATTTTTTAATCCCACCAGTGAGAACCATTATCAACAACAAACTTTATGCTAGGTTCTGTGACCATTTAAAAGTGAAATTTTTCAATTTTATATGGATAAGATTTCAATGAAATGTCTCATAAAATGACTTAGCATTAACATGTACAAAGCACACACACGTATGTGAGTAATTGTTCCAGGTCAATGGGTACCTATATTTGTTCTGCATGCTTCCTCCTCAACAGCGTAAAAATAGGTCGAATGACTGTTGATGTGTTTTTACATCATAACGGCGCCAAATATTGACCAATTACAACACTTTAAAAAGTTTCAAGTAGATTAATATTTTCTTCATGGAATAAACAGCGAACTCTGTCAATTTATAGTTTTGAACATATAAAAGGAGGGCCTCCTTGCACCCCTTGTATAGACCAAAATAGCACAAATCATATACCTCCAATGTTAAAACATGGATTATTGACTGGGACAAGAGTGACGACGACGTTTCTCAACCAAATTGAACAAGATTTCAGGGGAATGGTTGTAAATATACGTTGTTTGGAACTGAGGGCAAGCTAGGAAAAAATAATGTTTATTTTTTTTCTTATGTCATGCGAAAGTCAAAAAGACCTATCTTGTCTATATGTTATATCATTGGGTTACTTTGAGCATAGGCAGAAGAGACCACTTTCCCATATGTTGGTCACAAACGTTACTTTGGAACGCCCTGAAGCGAGTAGTCGTTTTATAGCCTACACTGTTAGAACGTTGGGCAAATAATTTACCCAACGTTGGTTCAACTATGAACAACCCAACTTCTCACGGGTAAATAATTACCAACGTTGCGTACAATGTTGGCTAATTACCTAACTGTTGGGTAAAAGTTTTAGCTAATTACCCAAATATTGGGTAAAATTTCATCAACAGTTGGTTAATATTATTTACCCAACAATTGGGTTGTTCATAGTTTAACCAACGCTAAAAAATTGCCCAACAGTATAACAGTGTAGATATCTGTTTTGTATAGGAATGAATAGGCGACCTATTTGATGGTGTGAGTCCTTATGATTCTGAACAGTCGATGTCATTTACCCTTAAAGTTGACATATAACCCAAGAACAATGTGTTTGTCACAATTGTAATTGACATTTAATTGATTTTTCTCCTTTTAGTGTGTCGACACCGTCACTTAATCTCCATTTCATTTTGGATTTGATGCTAATACGGTAAATAAATAATTTTTAGGTATTCAAATTTTTTCATCCCAGATACTGAATGTACAAAATATCTAGCAACAACAACAGCAAAACTAAATTGAACTCTAATAATAAATTTGTTATGGAAATAGTGACGGAGATGACTCGACGCAGCTGACGCAATTACAACTTCAAGTGAATTAGCATTGATGTACAAAAACGTGTAGCCTAGATTTAAATAAAGCAGCTGATTAACGCACAAAAACCAATATGACCATACGGGGAAATAAATTAGTCCGTATTTTTTGAATCATAACAACAGATCCAATCTTGCTGAATATTCAAATTAACTTATATATTTAAGGTTTGTCCATGTGGTAGCAACCAAGTAAGCCAAAAATAATACCAAAATCATGAACGATTCAAGTACAAAATATTAATACGCAGTGATTTGGTCTTGATAAATCCTAATCAATCATTACTAGTCTTTTACGAAATACAAAACCACCAGTTCACAATGTTGTAGAATACAAGGGATATGCTCATTACATGTCCCTTGCCTTAAACTTTTGTACCACTGATTTTGACATTTCACTGGTAATAAATCATCCAATATTTAGCCCACCCACTACTATGTGGTCTACTCTGAGGGTTGTGAAGGACACAATGATATCCTCAAGGCATATTCCTGTCCTTCAAGGCATGCAAAATGGCAACCTAGTTAACGGTACAAAAGATTAAGGCAAGTAACGTGTAATGTAGAGTCTGATGGCGACGGTTGCATACTGAAAGGTTTATACACTGTTAGAACGCGGATTAAAATTTTAATCAACACGGATTACCTAGTGAACCACTCATTTGTTGGTTAAAAAGTTTAACCAATAAGCTTAAAATTTTAATCCCCATTAGCAGAAATTTAATCTTGTTAATTAAATAATATTAAAATTTTAATCCGCGTTCTAACGGTGCACATTAAAGTTTATAGAGTATAGTCCGAAAAAAGGATTTTTCATCAAAATAATTGTTTTTCGGGCTAGCGTACCCTGGTTTATTTTTGGACTGTACCTTATTTCATTTTGGACTGGCGAGCCTTATCTTATTTTGGGACTAGCAAACCTTCGGACTAGCCAGCTGTAATCCAAATGAAATGAACATCGCCTTTTTGTGGCATAATATAGGTGAAAGGTTGATGACATTTTCACCTCAATAGTGTTCGGTGGTATATATAGGTGAAAATCGTGTTCGGTGGTATATATAGGTGAAAAGTTGATTACATTTCACCTTAATCGTGTTCTTTAGCATATATCAAATCATATTGTTAAATAGTTTCTCTAATTTACCGTTTTTGTGAATTTTTTGAACAAATTTTGAACCTATAAGGAAATCGGGGGACTATTATTCCTACCATAATGAATTCAGGTCGAGGGCATCATTCTTTGCCAACGGACACAATTGGAACTCACCACGAATCGAGTCAACTACAGGAAGTATTAATCTCAACTTTGTGTACTCGCCATTCAACCCGTGAAATTCAAACGCTTCACTACAGTCTAGCAGTAACGACCCTGTTAATTACCTCATTATGCGAATTCTATCTTCCAAGTCTCGCCAAACGAGAAAAAAATGGTCGCGAGATTTTGTTTTTTTAAACGTGACCTGCTGAAAGGATTGATTTTGAATCCTTATTATCTGAAAACGGTGAAAGCAAATGCAAATTGGGAACGGGGGTATGAAAATTTGGAGTTTTTCCAATACAATTCATGTGAATTTTTTTGCTGTTGATAAAAAAGAAGCATTATGTGGCATTTTCTATAAAAAAGAAATTTGGGACTTTTTAAGCAACCAAATTTGAACCCTTGTTTTAAAAGATAAAACGTCGTCAGTTGGGTCGATTCTGCTAGTAAAAATATGAAAACTCACATTGATGAAATTTGAAATATATATTTTGCCTGTAAGGGTTGAAAATTGAAGAAATGACAAGAGGAAACAAATACGTTGATGTGATGTACGAAAGGTACCTAATATCGGCTCTTTATACTTGCCTGCGATTTGTATTGCGATAACTAGGCATCATAATTTCGATAACAACTACCTTTTGTCCCGACGGGTCATCCTCTGACGTCAGCACTGTGCATTGATCTCATAGCAGGGCTCACAGCTAATATTTTGAATGGCACCGCTGCCTGCTCGCTGCGTTGAATAAAATGCATTTCATGTGAAATGTAGTGAATAAGACATATATTTTTCTGGATAAAAAGTACCTTTTTGGTTTTTAATATAAATTATGTCAAACATTCGAGAATTTCAATTCGTGACTGGTAAAAATTGAAGAAAAACTAACACGCTTCGCAAAAGAAAAAAAAAAGAAATTTATCAAAACAATTAAGACAGGACTCGAACCCACGATCTTCAGAATTAGAATTCCGCTCTTTAACCGCTAGACTACGCGAGCTGACAATGTCTACGAAGGGAATTTAAGATTATATCTATTCTGTTTATAGTGATTGGTTACGCAATCATGCGCAATAGTATGGAAAATTCCTGTTTTCAACGTTGGATTTTCAGTGTCATTAGGTGAACAAAGGAACGGTTACATCAATTGTGTTTTATCACATTTAAAGCAAGATTTTCACAGGACTTCAAGAAAAAAGTCTAAATTTTGCTATAAACGTATCGACATAAATATACATTTTACACTGAACTAATATTTTAAGAGAAAATCACCGGTATATTTTGAAGGTTCATCGCGTGAAATAATTTGCCAGTAAAATTGCATGAATGTCACACATATTTCGAAAAATGTAGTTGCATTATATTTACCCAATATTTATACATAAATATGCAACATGTTTTATTTTTCAGATCTATATTTTCGATTTTATAGAAAAAATATTTTTCTGACTCATTAATATTCATGTTAAACATCAACAGCACGGCCGATTAAAAATTTCACTGATTAATATCGTAGAGTGGAAAGGGAAATTATGCGACCTGCAGTATGATTGACTAGTAATGACAACGCAACAATTGTAGGGATATGCATCACCTCGCGGAATGTCATAACAGCTTCGGATTAACAGATTAATAACAGTAGGTGGCCGTAGTATAAGCGTAGGCCTAATCAGCTGATTATTGCAGAAAGTAATAAAACTATACTGGGGTTAGCACATTTTTAAGCAGTCAGTTTCATTTCCCATTTCCTTTTTCCCTACCGGGGGGGGGGGGGCGGTAAAGATGAGTCGCACTGGCGTAGCAGGTTGACCTTCAGGAAGTTTATGGCCCATAGTGTAAAGGGGCTCCTCAAGAAAGAAGGAAATAAAATAAAAGAAAAGAAAAAGTAGAAAAAAGAATGATTCTTTTACAATTTAAATGTTAAATGACAAAAAAAATTCGTGCATTTTAAAAACATCATAAATTTAAAACTGATAATGCTAATTCGATTAGTACTGAATGACCAAAGACCAACAAAATGGGGAAATTGGGAGACTTAAAGAGAGCATTTGGGATCAAGGGGGACTCGTATCAAGGAGTCCTGCACTGTTAGTTGCTTATGGCTCAAAGCCCTTGCTACGCAACTGGTAGGCAAAGGACTTTTATCATGAAACTCGTGAGAATGAATTTGCATGATTTAGATGTGTAAATAAAAATGAGGTGCCGATTCTGCTCACGCCTATATAACTTTAGAATTCAAAAATGCTCAACTCAAGGATCCTTAAATCAACCATGGCTGATGGTACAGAGGATCATAAGAACCAATTACGAGGGTCATTCAAAAAGTTCTACCTGTTGTATCATAACTTTTGTTCTGTTAAAGGTAGCTACTTGAAAATTGGCACAAATATAGCTTAGAATGTTGTCTACATGTGGTTTACAAATCATATCAATACCTTTTCTACCTTTTTGCAGGTGATCAGAAAACCACAGTAACATTTGGTACACCGGAAACGGTGAAATATCATATGACATTGCACCTGAAATTACATGTGCAGCTAATGTATGAATAACCATCTGTATACCCAAAAATCATGGAAGTTACTGAACAAAATTGGAATGAAAGTGAACCTAATAGTCCAACAAGCCATATGCAACTGATAAAGTAAACTTGTTACTGATAGAAATTACCCAGAATCCCAATATTTGAAAAGGTGTCTGGTATCCTCTTAGGTTACGAATATTAGCATAGCATGCTTCTCTATGACCTGACTTTCCAAGTGTGTTTTTTATGTCAAAAACCACATTTAAAGATGATGCACCACAATTTTCGGTCAAAAAATCAAATGTAGTTTCCTTTATGATGTACTATGAAAATTTCTTCAAAAATAAAGCTTCATAATGTCACTATTTTACATCTTGTTTTGTTAAAGTCAGTCTCTTCCTAAACTGTATCTTTAGTGATTTTGATAATTTGTCTGCATGGGCTATTTGTTATTTTTTATTGTTGTGCTTGTTGGTGTCCATTATTTTCAGTTTGGGTCAATTTTTTAATGATCCCGTACAATTTTATGTCCATTCTTATGCTTTATATAATTTTTATTGTATAGCAATACTACATGGCTATATTATGACCTTTTTAATTCACTGTACCTGGGCCAGTTTTAAAAATGATGCACATATTTTGACCGTTTCCGGTGTACCAAATCTTACCGTGGTTTTCAGGACACCTGCACAAATCTAGAAAAGGTATTAATTAGATTTTTTGATAATATGTAGATGATATTCTAAGCTATATCTGTACCAATTTTCAAGTAGCTATCTTTAACAAAACAAAAGTTATGATACAACAGGTAGAACTTTTTGAATGACCCTCGTACTTTATGGATTTGGAAAAATGTCTCGTATGTCGCATTTTATTTCACAATACCGAGGTTCAAGGTTGTATTCGTCAAGCAGAAACAAATGTAATGATAATAATCCAATCAGGAGCATGAACAATCTATAGTTTTAGTCTAGTCAAGTCCTATTTCTATGTATGATTATGAGTTCCCGTTGAGTGTTGCCATCTCTTTCTGCTCAGCCTTGGCCGTTAGTTCTTCCTGTAACAATGAAAACCAAGGCCAACAAGCTGGTGAAAATGGTAATACAGGTAATACTGGCATAATAGATTCATGGAAAAGTATTGCTCACAAAATAAATTCTACTAAGTGCTAAGTATGGTTTCGATAGTTAGTAGCTCTCTCAGGGAATACAAAAAGACG
Organism: Ophiothrix spiculata; assembly: GCA_000969725.1. Lineage (NCBI taxonomy): Eukaryota > Metazoa > Echinodermata > Ophiuroidea > Amphilepidida > Ophiotrichidae > Ophiothrix > Ophiothrix spiculata. Next base: position 57,455 of record JXSR01S006601.1, read on the forward strand.
TGTTACCAAAATTCTTGTTTGCTTGCCAGTTTTATCTTGCTTTAATTCACAGCCCAAATGAGTCTATTTTTCGGACATGTCATTTTCTTTTTATTGTTGAAATGCCAAGACTTTTGACAAGTGGTTCCATGCCGATTTGTTATACGCGGTTTCAACAGGAGTAATCTTTTTAAAGTTACTTTAATGTTTAGAAAAAGTGCTTTAGCGTTATTATAAACATCATTTCTAGATATTAAATTTGTAGGTCGGTGTGATATAATGACTAGATACCCAACAACTTCTTACCTTTGATGGTTTCATGCACACATACAGTAACACGTAACATAAAAGTGATATCAACCTCGCACCAAATAAGGTACCGATATATAGGTATCTGTAAGACACAGTGTCATAGACCCAACAGCTACCTTGATTGCCGCAGGTGTATTGCCATAGAACACACGTAGAATTGATTATGAGACCCATTAAAATTGGAGATGGGAAGTAACCTAAACAAATCAGAAACAAATACATAATGTTAACTTGATCGGTTGTAGATCAGAAGAAGCAATCCTTACGCGTTATACTTATAAATAACACGAAAAGAAGTGGCCATTACAAAAATAGACCAATGCATACTGTGTCAATACTATGATGAAATGAATTTAAATAATTTTCAACAATTGTTATAATAATTATGGTCAATATTCTTGTAAGAAGTAAGGACTCGCTCCAAGTTGGTTGGGGATTTTATGATCATTCGTCATCTTGGGATTTCATCGGACGTATTTTACAAATACAATTTACAGACGCTATAAATTTCATGAATTAACTGATGCTTTATTTACGGACGCAGTATTTACAGACGAAAATCGATATGCAAATTATGTACATCCTCTTATTAAAATTCTTGAACGTCTTAAGGGGTCATCCTTCACTAATACTCCTACAGGGATTGGGATTAGCTGCAGCAAGCCACATAAGCTTAAAATGATATGAAAAACAAATTATTATTGAACTAATGTATACAGGGTGTCCCAGAAAAAAACTTACAATCTATAAGTGTAGTTTTCTTTGGTTTAACGGATAGTTAGAAAGTATGTAATGATTGTATTTTATAGCCCAAGAATTGAACTTTTATATATCGTTTGTTTCATTTCAATCGGTAGTGTAAAACAAATGTGAAGCTTTGTCAAATGTGTGAATGTAAAATTGTCTGGTCCAATTTCGCGATTTTGTAAGTTCCCCTTGAATGAAGTTCTATTCATTGTTGTCACTGATCTGCTCACTCAACCGTAACAATGTTTACTAATCTATTGTGTGCATACTTTCTTTTATATGTGGTGAAAAAATTAACAAATTTGATGTAAAAATAAGACGGATATAATTTTTCAAGATGACCCATTTTTATTCCATTCAGAGACACCCTTACTTCATGGCCAATAATCACGAAATTGGACCAGACAAAAGTCCACCTAAATATTTGATAAAACATAATTTTTTTTGTACACTACTGATTGAAATGAAATAAACGGTATCTAAAAGTTCAATTCATGAAGTATAAAATGCAACCTTCGCAAATTCTCTTACTATCCGTAAAACCTAAGAAAACTACACGCAAAGATTGTAAGTTTTTTCTGGGACACCCTTTAAAGGGGGTTGTTTCTTATTGTACATACTGAGCAAAACAAATGCTAAATGTGTTTAATAGTCAAATTCAAATAGAGAAAAACAACTTCTCATTACTTCCCCTATACACAGATAAAATACACCCTTACCAAATAATTCTTTCACTATTTTTGAACCGAAATGTTTTGTGAACTGTGAATAGTTTGTGTCATGTTAATTATAATTACTTCTTGTGTGCGTTTGTACTTTCAGCTCGAATTCACATTTGTGAGTTCTGTACCATGACGTCGTTGCATATTGATAATATTGAAAATATTATGGCCACCTCGACGCAATGACATCACCGTAGGTAAATGTGCGCAGCACGACTAAAAGCTATCGTAGGTCACTAGCCGTCTCTATCTGCATTGTAATATGTTTTTTTGAGGATGGATTTTAGCCCTAATATCTTGGTCAAAAAAGATCGGCCGGCGATACAACCGCGCATATATGTAGATATGTTGTATAAGTATCAATTTATGTTGTTGTTTTGTGAATCAGAATTGTACTATCGTTTTAATGGTGAAATTTCTGATAAAATTATAAATCTGTGACGTCACAGTAGCACCAATTATTTAATAGAATCATACCGGTTCAGTAAGCATTCGAGGACATATCTATTTTGGTATTTTTGGTAAACAGCCAATGTATGTCACTTGTGCATTAGCATACATCGTTAGTGTACAAAGTCTATGCAAAGTATGGGAACTTTCTAACACTGGTGACAATTTCGGTAGGTTTTTACTCGAAAATAAAGGAATCTGGTAGGGTCTTGAAAACCTCCTCAGACTCCTGAAGTTTTTAAAACCCTTATTTACCTTTAAATTTAATTTGTTTGTGGATTGTAAGCTTACAATTTATGTATGTATGGATCATATTTGATTTTTTCCCCCTAATACCCTTGAACATACGCGCCGTTGTTACAGAGCTACACTTTGTAGTGCAGCTCTGTAGCTAGGCGCTTCTACAATATCTAACCTCCACATCCATTTCCACCCACCAAACCCCACCTACCATAACATATCTGGATGATTGTCGTATACGTGTAGTAATCATTGATAAACACTTACCTAGACATTTAGTTATAACGCCTTTAATTCCCAACCCTATTGCACGGTCGTTTCCTTCGACCAATCTGAAATGATTGAAAATTAGAATCACAAATCATAAATTACAAACTTCGTGATTTGCCTAACTCATAAGAAAGTTTCTTTTTTTTCAAAAATATCAATTAATCAATCAATCAATCAATCAATCAATCAATCGCTGTACTTGCATGACATGCATACCCATGAAAGAGTCTATTCGTATAGGGGACCAACGGCTGAACGTGACTTCCGAACCATGGAGCAAGTAGAGTAAAGTTTCTGGCCCAAGGAAACAAGGAGACAAAAACCGTTGCGCCCGGGGCTCGAACTCACAACTTCTGTATTGCGAGACGTCTGCTCTAACTGCTCGGCCCCACTCGGTCCATGTTATTGTAATTTAACCTGTACATTTGACTTAAAATGTACAATCATTTGCAACTATATACATTTAGTAACATAGTCATCCCGATTCTAATCTATAGATAAAAAGGAAGGAACGTGATAATATGAAGTATGGTATCGCTCAAAAAATATGATAAGACTTAAGCACCTAATGAATGTTTCAGAAGCTGAAATACAAAGAACTGACATTTATTACACCAAGTTATTTAATTTTAATGCCATTTTCTTTCCGGCAATGACTATGTTCTTTTTGCTAAAAACACTAAAAAAGACATTATACCGAAGTTTTGAGTGTTCAAAGTTCAACCCATTTCATGTGTAAAAATCTCAAAGCACTAAGATTCTCTCCAATTGGAAAAGTGTCTGAAATTTTTATACATTAAGATGCCTTTAACTTTTAACTCAAATACTTCGGTATAATGTCCTTTTTAGTGTTTTTTAGCAAAAAGAACATAGTCATTGCCGAAATGAAAACGACATTAAAATTAAATAACTTGGTGTAATAAACATAGGCTTAATTTTTATTTTCTCCTTTAAAGAAAGAGTCATTCTTCAATTTCTTGGATTGTCGCAAAATTGACCTTTTTGGTTTGACAAAGTTACGTAAAAACTAATTTTAATAATATTGTAAAATATGAATTGAGACTGTAAATGATTGTGAATTAAACTTAAATTGCGAAATATTACAGTAACAAGTGACACAAGACATTGTTTACATCAAAGCACCTAAAGAAAGCAGAAGACGTGAATTATCAAGGTATTGGAGCACCTATTACTTACCTAAATGTTACATAGACCTTCGGACTCAATGTTAGCGTTGAGCAGAAAACTAGTACAACTGTCGCTACAAGGAAAATGGCAAGTTGTTGGTTTTCATTACAATCTCCAGGACAAACTCCCTCAAGTGCTGTACTGTTAAGTCCGGAGTTGCTGGATGAGACACATGTACAATTACTGTATTTCTGAATATGAATAACAAATATATAAGTTAATAAAGATGATTCAAAGTAAGTTCAATTCAGAAAAGAGAAAAATAAATAAGCAAGTGAGAGATATCCTGGCCAGTTAGATTTTTAAAAAGTAGGCATGGTAGGCAAAAGAGACTTGGTTAAGCAATAGTAAAAGGGGCAAATCGGTCGAGCATCGGCGAACAATGTCATGCATCAGCCGATTATCGGCAGGTGCTATTTCAAAGACGCACTGTTTCCATCTGGAGATTTATGAACGCCAAGAGACGAGACAACATACTTTTGAATGCTCTAGCAACGAACGAGAGGAACAAAACTGTCACTACTGTAGAAGAAAGGACAATTAATCGCTAAGAAGATTTGAAGAAAATGTCAAAGATGGGAACACGTATATGCTGTCAATTATAACCGCAATCGGGAATAACTGACATCGGATTGAACAAAGCGGCTGGTCTAGACGGTCGTCCAGCTAGATTTTTTTAAAGAATGGTCATCTGCATTTGCTCCAACGTAAAAACAATAAAGTTTCAAAGATTTTGTAGAGGACTAGAAGCTGCCACCTGACATGCCTGATGTCTCTGTTTGATTAAGATATGAGATGTTAGATCAGAGTTCTGTTTTAGCTTCGTCCACGTCAACAACATCAAAATCTCGAAATGTCTTCTTCTGGTTGGAACCAAACAATCCTAGTGTTGTTGGGCTGTCAATTGTGATTATTAAAATCTCTTGGTCGTATATCTCCTACCAAACATGTGTTGTAAAACTTAAGTTAAAGCCCGATAGTAACTCTTTTCCTGAATAGTATGTAGCCTTGCACTTAATGGCTCAAATTTTACCTTTCACTTGCCTGCCAAGACTGTCACCCTCTCCAAATCTTTGTTTTGAGACGGGATTTGATGGCCTTAGGGACAGACACTTACTTGACCCATTAGTTATTAGTTGGCCAGAGAGCGTTAATATTTCATACCACCGATCTACATACGCATACACATACAAGCAAGGCATGACCCATCACCCATCAATAGACTATAGCTAAGCTTGGGAACGTTTGTTTTGCGATAAATCTACGCTGGCGGGTACAGATGGATACGGAGAAAATCGATCCATTCCCTCCTTCGGTGAAGGAATTATCAACTTCTGTTCGCCATTTAGAAGAGAATGAGGACTATTTTAAACGAAGGTTTGAATATCTAGAAGAAAAAAATAACTAAAACTGAGGGTGTACCGGTCGACAAATTCGACACGCAAGATAAATATGATAAATCTCATATGCACGATCGTGGCAATGAACATGAGTTTTTAAGTGGACGGTGGTCCAATAAGGATACTGCAAGTGTAAAAACAGATAAACCTGAAAGTGAGGACCCTCAGAGTTGTATGAACACACGACATTGCGTCTCACATACCTTAATACCATCAGCGGTGATGTTAAAGTCCTTGCATCCAGCATGACACGGTGACAAGTATGAAGTGTCATCCTCTCCACATACGGGTCGGAACACTTCATCTGAGCATGCGCAGTCTTGATTACAAAAGCTCTGAAACTGGTTTTTATTCGTCCTTTGATCTGAGTTGTCAGTTATCGGAGAGTTCATAAGCGATGACGTAGGTGCATCGATACCTGCCATTGGGGAGTTTTTGCAACCAATGGGTAATTGCGATAATAAGGTAATGCCACCTATTGTATGGCAGATAACAATCAGAACAACACACTGCTTAGAATTGAGTTTGAATCGTCTGCAAATAATACCCGATGCTATTTGTGCTAGTGTGCTGGCTGGAACTGCAATGCCACCTACAGAGGAAAAGAAATTCTTCATGTAATTACATGAGTAAAAACATTTACAACAAAACAATTTATCTCGTTTACTCTATAGATGAGTTGATATAGGACGTCATGCCCGGCAGTGTGCGCGGTCATATCCATTGTTCCTTGCCCTGCACTATGCGTGCGCAGAAGGTTTTATTTAGGGCACATGCTTTCAAAATTCACGCCAAATCGAGTAGGGCTATTGAAATGTGCAGCAATCGTTGTTGATCCCTCGTGCATATCTGTAGACTAGCTCCTTACCCGTGTTTATAGACATAAGTGTCAACTCATCTATAGGAAAGCTACTGCTTAGTTTAAAAATTCACATGCTAGTACTTAAATGTCGAAAAAATGAAGTTGATATCTATTGATACGTACATACATCTGCTACCCACTTTTTCATCTTACAAGTTAGAATATTAAAAAATAATTGATGGCAATTACGTGATCTTTTTACCTACTAGTCCTTAATTCATCTAAGGTCAAGTTTATAATAAAGAAAGCATTCTGACGAAAAGACTAAGTTATAATCCTCGAAACCTTTACTCACCCATGAAAAATCCTGCTTTTGCAGGACTTATCCTAAATTGTGTTTGTAAGTACTTAACGTTGAAAGCAGAAGTACTTGCTGCAATTGCAGTTTCAGCAGCGGCACCAAAACACATCAGCATTAGCGGTCCATTACAAATAAGTCGCTTGATTGTAAGTAGTAATCCTAGAGGCACAAAAGATGCTCTGTGTTAGTTGTTTCTCATTATTTACAGTATGGCAGCAACACAGGGGCGTCGGTAGGAAAATAAAAGTGGTACAGCCCCTTTTGTTATCAAAATGAGGAAACATCCGAAAGTCCTAGGAGACAACTGTTACTAAAACGAATTTGTACAGTACTATATTGCGGTTATTTATGTTAGCACTATAATAAAATGCATCAAATTAATTAAATTTATGTATTTTCTCTTTTTTTTCTGGCTAAAAATTGGCGCGGTCAAAGCCCACACGGCCTACATGGTTCCGACGCCCCTGACAATATATAGAAGTAAGCTTAATGCTTAAAGAGCACAGATATCTAACATATAAATGGCATTTTTACACCACTATTATTACCAACCTTTGATTAAACCCGTAAGCCCATCAGACGCATCTCGCAATACCCCTCTTCCAGATTTCATTGGTCGCATCATATCTTCTTCAGAATTATCATCTTTGTCCTCATCCTCCTTCAACTGTGATTTCTGAAGTCTCATTACTTTGGGGTAAAAGAACATTGGAATAGCCGCCATGACCATCATAATGCTGAGTATCGGGAAGCCAAACCACCAAGCACCAATCCAGCGTGGATCAGATTGCTTAAGGTTTGGAATCTCATCAGCTGGAATCCGATCAAAGTCAACGTACTTTGACGTTGCCAATGATGACATGAAGAAACCGCCCATTGGCCCCAACGAGATTGCAATAAACAGGAACGCTATAAAAATTAAAATGAAGGTCTTCAAGTTAGTAATTCCCCATTGCTAGTATGCAAAATGGCCGCGACACTATTTGAATTATGGCGCAAATAAGGAAAACCTTTATGTGTAGTTATTTGATATTGTTTGCTTTTTTTCTTGATGTTGTTTTTACATTTGGTTGACAAGTTTAAAAAGAACCAACAATCTGCATCAACAACAGAGCTCTTATTGTCTACTTCTTCTTCTACTTCTACGCTTATTCTCATCAAAGCCTTTTCAGCATCTAGATGAGCTCTCTGGTCCTAGAGAGATGATATACTTTTGAAGGTATAGTGACTATGCACTCTGGTCCTAGAGTAGATGACGTATTTTGACATACGGTCACGGTTGCCGGGGAAGGTTCCCCTACTCTTATTTC